>CM077171.1:5947405-6172405 GCA_039654105.1 Coreius guichenoti | reverse complement strand
CTAGTCCTTCCTGTCTGTGTTGAGTTACTCAAGAGGTTAGTGAAAGGGTGCGCTCCTGTCCACAGACCTCATGCTGTAAGTTCAGCAGCGTTCGCTTGATAGCAGGCTATAGTGTAAAATACTGTTGCCAAGGCAACTGCCTAATTCTTTGCATGTCAACCCCCTCCACACATACAGGATTTTCCTGCACACTTGGAAAAAAAGAGGATTTACAGATGAGCATTTGCTCAATGAAATGTTTTAATGGGGTTTGAATCAGAGAGGACAAATCAGCAAATGCATTCGATTTTTGCATATTCTTCATATGAGATAAACAGATTTGTTGGGTATTTTTAACCGGGTCAGGCTTTGTAACAGCAAGGGCTACATATACATACACATACGCATGCTATCCATATGCACTTGCTGTGTAGTGATTGACCTTTATGTTAAAATATTAGACAGCCTGCAGGAAATGTTTAAATGGAGCGAGTGATGCTTTGTAATTCGGCTGTTTGAAGCTTTGATGTTTTACGCATAACATGGGCAGGACCAGAGGCAAATATGACTTCCATTTTTGGTTTTGATGGTTAATTATATGATATTTTTTATATATTCTCACTTTGTTTCTTGAGAAAAGAAAATACTGTCATTCAAACAACCAGTCCTTTATTTACCCTTCCACTGCAAACAAGCAGATACGGTGCAAACTCTGTGCAGCACTTCATTCACGATAATGAATGTATTAACTAATAATTTATAAATGACTTATAACTAAATTAACAAAACATTCATAAAATGTTAGCACATCACTTATTAATCATTTATGAATTTATAGTCATGTTTTGTAAATGATTAGTTCATCATTAACTAATAATTTATAAGTGACTTATAACTGAACGTTATTATAAAGTGTTACCGTTAAAGAGCGAAAAGTCCTAGTGCTGTTGGTCTGTTACTTATGGAAATAATAAAGGTAGTTTTATCTCACAATTCAGACTTTATAACTCGCAATTGGATAATCAATCAATCAATCAGGCGGGTGGAGTTATGAGGTTTAGTCTCAAACTCTTTTTAATCTTTTAATTTATTAAAAATTTGCAAAACCCACTGACAGACATAAAGGATGACCAATAGTAATACATTTAGGAAAAATCGGTTTCTATTTTTTTTCTTAAAATTGTATTATATGTATACAACGATCAGGCATAACATTATGACCATTGACAGGTGAAGTGAATAACGCTAGTTATCTCTTCATCACGGCACCTGTTAGTGGGTGGGATATATTAGGCAGCAAGTGAACATTTTGTCCTCAAAGTTGATGTGTTAGAAGCAGGAAAAATGGGCAAGCGTAAGGATTTGAGCGAGTTTGACAAGGGCCAAATTGTGATGGCTAGACGACTGGGTCAGAGCATCTCCAAAACTGCAGCTCTTGTGGGGTGTTCCCGGTCTGCAGTGGTCAGTATCTATCAAAAGTGCTCCAAGGAAGGAACAGTGGTGAACCGGCGACAGGGTCATGGGCGGCCAAGGCTCATTGATGCACGTGGGGAGCGAAGGCTGGCCCGTGTGGTCCGATCAAACAGACGAGCTACTGTAGCTCAAATTGCTCAAGAAGTTAATGCTGGTTCTGATAGAAAGGTGTTAGAATACACAGCGCATCACAGTTTGTTGCGTATTTGTTTCATGCTGACCCCTGTCCACCACTGAAAGTGCCAACAGTGGGCACGTGAGCATCAGAACTGGACCACGGAGCAATGGAAGAAGGTGGCCTGGTCTGAGGAATCACGTTTTCTTTTACATCACGTGGATGGCCGGGTGCGTGTGCGTCGCTTACCTGGGGAACACATGGCACCGGGATGCACTACGGGAAGAAGGCAAGCCGGCAGATGCAGTGTGATGGTTACAGGACTCGCAACTTACAGGACTTAAAGGATCTGCTGCTAACATCTTGGTGCTAGACACCACAACACACCTTCAGGGGTCTAGTGGAGTCCATGCCTCGACGGGTCAGGGCTGTTTTGGCAGCAAAAGTGGGACCAAACACAATATTAGGTCATAATGTTATGCCTGATCGGTGTATGTCTTACAGAATTAGAGTGAAATACCAAATAATAATAATAAGTAAAACATATTATTTGCCTGGTAAAGGCCTAACATTGAATACTAGTACAGGTCAGAGAATTGCCATCAGAGTAAAAGGACAAGAACAATGCAAACAATGCATAAAATCCCACACAATCTCCCTCATAAACACAGACCTCTCCAGTCATGTGTCCACAAATGCTCCATAAAGTTGCTGTAGTTTAGTCTGTAGTATAAGGAATGTGACAGTATGACCATCAGCATAAACCACGCAGGATGTCCCATTTCTCTGACCCCCTGATGTCCCTTTCCCAACCTCCAGGAACTATAAATCCACAGGATGCAGGCTCTTCCCCAGTCCGCCTCTCCTCTGGAGAATCAGTCTGAGATCTATGAGGAATGTGGGTTACTTCTGTGTGCTCTGTTTGCTTTGAACAATTTATTTTGAACTGTTAATTAACACTCTGTTACCATTCAAAAGTTTGGATTCACTAAGTTTGTTTTTAAGAAATTAATACTTTAAGACATTGCAAAATTTGTCTATTTCAAATAAATGTTGTTCTTTTGAACTTGTTATTCATCAAAGAATCCTGAAAAAAAAAAACTCTCCACAAAAAAGCTGTTTTCAACACTGATAATCATAAATGTTAGAATGATTTCTGAAGGATCATGTGACACTGAAGACTGGAGTAATGATGCTCAAAATTCAGCTTTGATCACAGGAATAAATTACATTGTAAAGTATTTTTAACACTTACAATAATGTTTAATTAGTTAACATGAACTAACAATTAACATTACTTCTAAAGCATTTATTAATCTTAGTTGTTTTTAACATTTACAGGCACATTATTAAAAATAAAAGTTGTGTCTGTTAATATTATTTAATGGCCTGAGCTGACATGAATCAACAATGAACTAGCATAACAAAGATTAATAAATACTGTAAATGTATTGCTTATTGTTAATATTAGTTGATGTATTATAATGTAAAGTGTTACCAAAATACAATCAGTGGCCACTTTATTAGGTACACCTGTTCAGCTGCTCCTTAAAGGATTAGTTGACTTCAAAATTAAAATTTCCTGATAATTTACTCACCTCCATCTCATCCAAGATGTTCATGACTTTCTTTCTTCAGTCAAAAAGAAATTAAGTTTTTTGAGGAAAACATTCCAGGATTTTTCTCCACAAAATGGACTTCAATGGCAACCAACGGTTGAAGGTCCAAATCAATGCAGTTTCAAAGGAAGGGCTTCAGAGGCTCTGTATGATCCCAGCTGAGGAATAGGGTCTTATCTAGCCAAACCATCGGTCATTTTCTTAAAAAAAATAAACATTTATATACTTTTTAACCACAAATGCTTGACTTCAGTGTTGTGCTTCTTCACGCCGTATGACGGCATCACGTCGGAAAGGTCACAGCCGTGACGTGGGTGGAAGTATCGACCCAGTGCCGAAAAACTCCATCTCATGTCCTCCTCCAACTTTAAAATTGTCCAACATTGTTGTTTTACCTTTATTTTTGTAAAGGCGTTTGATTTAGTCTTTGTACGTTCGTTTTAACACTCGGTCGGTACTTCCACCTACATCACGCGTGACCTTTCCAACGTGAATTTGCTGATTTTCTATCAGAGTTAGTACTGGCTGCAGATAAAGTCCTAATTGTTGGTGATTTTAATATCCATGTAGACAATGAAAAAGACGCATTGGGATTTGCATTTAGAGACATTCTAAACTCTATTGGAGTAAGGCAACACGTGTCAGGACCCACTCGGCGCTTAAAGAAGATTAAACTGCAGCTTGTCCAAAACGCAGCAGCTAGAGTTCTTACTAGAACCAGGAAGTATGACCATATTAGCCCGGTTCTGTCAACACTGCATTGGCTCCCTATTAAACATCGTATACATTTTAAAATCTTGCTGATTACTTACAAAGCACTAAATGGTTTAGCTCCCCAGTACTTGAGCGAGCTCTTAACGCATTATACTCCATCACGTCTATTGCGGTCTCAAAATTCTGGCCAGTTGATAATACCTAGAATATCAAAATCAACTGCAGGCAGTCGATCCTTTTCCTATTTAGCACCTAAACTCTGGAACAGTCTTCCTAGCATTGTTCGGGAAGCAGACACACTCTGTCAGTTTAAATCTAGACTAAAAACACATCTCTTTACTATGGCATACACATAAAACATTATCAATTTCTATTATTCAAATCAGTTAAATGATTGTTTTAGGCTGCATTAACTAGGTCTGCCGGAACCGGGAACACTTCCCATAACACCTGATGTACTCGTTACATCATAAGAAGAATGGCATCTACGCTAATGTTAGTCTCTCTGTTTATCCCGAGGTTTACTGCAGTCGGCCGGATCCGGGCCGTATCCAGACCAGATGGTGGACCTTAGCCTGGACATGACGAACGCATCCCTGAAGTGTCTGTAGAGACCGTGTCAATTAAACTCCCCCCTGTAAATGCCGTATCGACACAACATCCTCATTAAACCCGTCTCCGGCGTGACGACTCCAATCTTTCAAATAATCCTACGAATATCTATTGATCTTCTGACCTGTAATGTTGCCAGAATCATAATCATACACTATTTGTTCGTCGGCCAGAGGAGAACTGGCACCCCAACTGAGCCTGGTTTCTCCCAAGGTTTTTTTCTCCATTCTGGCCCTGAAGGAGTTTTGGTTCCTTGCCACCGTCGCCTTTGGCTTTGGCTTGCTCAGTTGGGGACACTAAAATTTCAACTATATCACTGATCCGCCCGCATTGACACTATATGATAATTGAAATGAGCTGGATGACATCACCGTTTTCTCCAGAGCGGCTGTACAGCCGAATCAAATTCTGTTGCATTATTTTCCTGTTACCACTGTGAAGCTGCTTTGAAACAATCGGCACTGTAAAAAGCGCTATATAAATAAAGGTGACTTGATTTTGAGTTGATTTGATGCCGTCATATGCCGTGAAGAAGCAGAACACAGAAGTCGCACATTTGTGGTTAAAAAGTATATAAATGTTTATTTTTGTAAGAAAATGACCGATGGTTTGGCTAGATAAGACCCTATTCCTCAGCTGGGATCGTGCAGAGCCTCTGAAGCCCTTCCTTTGAAACTGCATTGATTTGGACCTTCAACCGTTGGTTGTCATTGAAGTCCATTATGTGGAGAAAAATCCTGGAATGTTTTCCTCAAAAAACGTAATTTCTTTTCAAAAATTAGACCATCACATGACAGCAACTCAATGCATGTAGGCTTGTGAGCATGGTCGCTTACAGACTCTCTATGATATTCTTTATCCCTAAATATGGCTGTGGTTTTTACTTGTTTCATCATTAGCCAAACAAAACTCCTAAGTCTGACTGTAACGGCACACCACTCCTCAATAAGACACGTGATCTGAGGGATCATAGTAATGCACTGACTGAACATGGATGGGGGTGTTTGGGGAAATGAGATGTTGGGGTACGGGAAGACCCGACTGAAGACACTGGAGCAGATGAAATGTATTTGTCTGACTGCTCAATCAGGCCACATGAAGTCGGTCAGCGTGCCATTATCTCCCATGAGCCATATTCTGCCAGACATATGCTGCCCGAGGGTGGCCGTCTCTGGTGCAGAGCACGCTGGGAAATACTCGTCATGTCACATGCTTAATGCATGCTTATATGCCATCACTGACCATAACGGTGGTGGAACAAAATGTGTCTTTAAACATGACAGTTATAGCCTATGTTTTGACCAAAATGACAGTCCTGCACATGTGACTTCCGCTGAGAAGCTCGACCCAAAACTGAGAGCACATGCATTGAGCAACTCGTGCAGATTGCAGCTAATGCAATTAGTATGCTGCGATCAGTCACGCATCACTCCACCAAAACCTCCTCAAACACTAATGGGAGAAACAGACAGTTGTTCAGGATGTGCGTTTTTGACCATATTTGTGCAGCAAAGATTATGCATATGACCTATTTTCAGTCTTGCAGCCTTGATATATTCAAAACAGAGCTTGTGCTTGACTCTGGTTCAAATGCTAGTCTCTCTGTATAGTGTGTCCCACCCAAGGAAAACTGGGAAAACAGAGTGTTTCCTGGACTGCGTTAGACATCTGCTCCCAGAACAGGAAATACTCCCCCAAAACCTGAGGCTCCCTCAAGTCCTCAAGCACACACACCGACACCGACACCGACACCGACACCGACACCGACACACACACACACACACACACACACACACACACACGTTGAGTTTTCATGCTTTATTGGGCTTTTCTATAGACAATGATTTTATACTGTATATTCTTTCCCCTAAACCTAAGACGTTCTGCATTTTTACATTTTCAAAAAACATTTGTATGATTTATAAGCTGTTTTTCTCATGGGGACCAAAAAATGTCCCCACAAAGTCAAAAATGACTGGTATCACTATCTTTGTTGGGACATTTGGTCTTCACAACGTAGGGTTTACACTCACACACACACACACACACACACACACACACACACACACACACACACACACACACACACACACACACACACACACACACACACACACACACACACACACACACACACATTCATTATAACTCCCACTCTGTCCACCAACACACATTTTTTCACACTCTTGAGACTGGAGGAGTTTGAAACAGCTTCGTTTTTTGGAAATAGGAACCGGCAGCAAAGATTTTGTTAAAAATGTAACATCTGGATGGACTTTGAAGTCAGTCTAGACTTCATATTGAATACAGGGTTTGGATGTAAGACTTGTTTCAGGAAAATAAATATTGATCCATCACTATCGTTGAAGATTAAAATGTAATCTGCGTGATGGTGCTACCGTTCTTCTTCTCATCACGTCTATGTCGATGTGTGTATCAGCATTTTGAATTGTGACTATTAAAGAAGAAAATTCCATGAGACAGAGAAATAAACAGCTAACTTCATTCTTGAGGAGTTTGGTAATGTGTATAAAGAGAGCAGCTCGTTTCGTCTGAGAGGCCGGCATGCCGTAATTGAATCCATGTGTCCATGAAACGTACAGGCATAGTGTTATGAGCGTCCATGCACACATTTTTCATCACCCCATACATTAGCCTGTGCCTGAGTTTTATTCTCCCTGACTGTAAGGGAATGTCATTCTCCTCTCAGTTGCACTGATGAAGGTTTTCCTAATCACGTTCACTTCACACTTGTGTACTGTAAGTCAGTTTTGGGTCTGTATAAAAGAGCTGCACTGAAATACAGCATTCTCTTTTATTGATGATACTTTTATTTATTGTGACTTTTAGTCAAATTCCCTTTAAAGGTAGGCAAATTATTTTATAAACACTTTTTGTTATGCTTGTTGAAACTCTCTTCACATCCTGATAGCAATCAAAAACAGAAGTGGTCTAAATATTAAAAAATGTACATATACACTATATTGCCAAAAGTTTTGGGACACCTGCCTTTACATGCACATGAACTGTAATGACATCCCATTCTTAATCCGTAGGGTTTAATATGGAGTTGGCCCACCCTTTGCAGCTATAACAGCTTCAGCTCTTCTGGGAAGGCTTTCCACAAGGTTTAGGAGTGTGTTTATGGGAATTTTTGACCATTCTTCGAGAAGCGCATTTGTGAGGTCAGGCACTGATGTTGGACGAGAAGGCCTGGCTCGCAGTCTCCGCTCTAATTCATCCCAAAGGTGTTCTATCGGGTTGAGGTCAGGACTCTGTGCAGGCCAGTCAAGTTCCTCCACACCAAACTCGCTCATCCATGTCTTTATGGACCTTGCTTTGTGCACTGGTGTGCAGTCATGTTGGAACAGGAAGGGGCCATTCCCAAACTGTTCCCACAAAGTTGGGAGCATGAAAGAGTTCATTTCACTGGAACTAAGGGGCCAAGCCCAATCCCTGAAAAACAACCCCACACCATAATCCCATATCCCACATACAAACCCAGACTCGTCCATTGGATTGCCAAACAGAGAAGAGTGATTGGTCACTCCAGAGAACACGTCTCCACTGCTCTAGAGTCCAGTGGCGGCGTGCTTTACACCACTGCATCCCACGCTTTGCATTGCTCTTGGTGATGTAAGGCTTGGATGCAGCTGCTCGGCCATGGAAATCCATTCCATGAAGCTCTCTACACACTGTTTTTGAGCTAATCTGAAGGCCACAGGAGGTCTGTAGCTATTGATTCTGCAGAAAGTTGGTGACTTCTGCGCACTGTGTGCCTCAGCATGCGCTGAACCCGCTCTGTGATTTTAAGTGGCCTACCATTTCGTGGCTGAGTTGCTGTTGTTCCCAACTGCTTCCATTTTGTTATAATACCACTAACAGTTGAGCGTGGAATATTTAGTAGTGAGGAAATTTCACGAATGGACAACCTATCACGGTACCACGCTTGAATTCACTGAGCTCCTGAGAGCGACCTGTTCTTTCACAAATGTTTGTAGAAGCGTCTGCATGCCTAGGTGCTTGATTTTATACACCTGTGGCCATGGAAGTGATTGGAACACCTGAATTCAATGATTTGGAGGGGTGTCCCAATACTTTTGGCAATATAGTGTATCTGCTGTGGAAGTCTCAGAACTAAAAAATATTTATGATACGATGTCCTACCTGCCTGTCAATGTATGTATTTCCATACCTCCACGCACCTTCTCGTGCAGACATCACACGTCATCAGCTTGCTTGTTATTGCTAGCCTCTCTGAAATTGCCTATCCTACCTTTAAGTCAAGTTTTTTCACTTGGCGGCCATCTATGAAACACCTCAGCTATATCAGTAATGCAAGTGCAGCTCCTGTCACTTTGAATGGGAAAAACACCAAATTCTCCAAAGCTGTCCACCAAACGTACGGTTATATTTTATATTTGAAATCACCAATGAAATCTGACAACAACTGTCTCATCAATTTTGTTTCTAAATGCCCAAATCCTGACATCTTTTTTCAGGCTGGAGCAGCCATAAGCGTTTGTCTCACAACTCTGACTGTTTCATATAGCAACCGGAGCCGTCTAATGTCAGCTGCAATCAGCGATTGGCTGTTTTATTTAGAAGGCGGGGCTTATTCCGCCATTTTGCGCGTTGCACTTTCTCCCATTCATAACATACATATATATATATGTATATATATCTATGATTCATAACATTGTCTTTGTATATCTAAAGATGTTTTAGTCCGTCTTTGTTAGCTCTGAAGTCATCGGTATGCTACTGGCAAAGTTATCTTAATGATTTAATATTTACACACATTTAAAAACCTGGTACTTGTGTGTCTAATAGTCTATTTTAATGGGATTATTAATGCGATATAGTGATTATTAATTTGTATTATGATAATGTATGGTTTTCTTCAGAATACATGTATAATTACTACATGTATGCCCATGCAAAATTTAAAGTCCATATAATCCAGCATCTGCCTCAATTTAGCGATTCCTACTAAAGTGAACGCTGGGTTTAGGAATATTAATTACACTATGTGATGTTTGTGCTGATTGGCTAAAAGAAATGCGTTTGTAAGTTGAAGAATTGTGAAAGTAAAGACTTAACTCGGTTGTTTTTTTAATGTATTATGTCTCATTGTATATTGTACATTGTTTTTACAAAGTACTGGCGTCACCATATTTTTTTCTGTCGCTGCTTTGTGTGTGTCTTGATGCTTGGTCAAGACTGTATGCAAAACAATCCAGTCAAGTACTTTGAAATTAAAATGCATTTTTGAGGGCTCATGAATATTAAAGACCGGCTTCAGAATGGTTACTAAGCAACGTCAGCATTACCTAATTAATATTCATGTATCAAGCCTTCGTCGTAGTAGGATTGGTAAATCCGCGTGTAAGGGGCGGAGCGAGTGCGATGACGTATGACGGTCGCTGCGAAACGCACAGATGCGAGTGTGTAGCTGGATGTTATTGATCCACGCGACGCCAGTGAAGAAACCCTTCCTCCGTTCATAAACACACCGGGTTACGGATTTAAACGAGGACTGAGATAAATAACATCAGTTTATGCCGTGTATTTCGCACAAAACCGGACCTGTTTGTAAATACAGCAGATAAACCCCTCATTATAAAGAATACATCTGTGTCTGGAGCGCGCTCTCATCACATCATTTCAATATTTTGCATTAATCTGCAGATATGGACGAAGATAATCAAGGTAAGACCATTAGGTTTACAAACGTGTGGATATATGTGTACATACACACGATCATATTATGGGTTAATATGGCATTAGACACAGATGTGTCATATCATTAAGAACGAAGAGCATTGCATTTATTATTCATCTGCATTTACTTAGCCATTAAAAAACCCAAATCTAAAAAACATTTAAATTCTGTTTGTGTCTAATGGCCATCCAAAAATCACTGTTAATAGGTCTGCTGCACAATACCATCCTTAAGGTACAGTCATTTTTATTTTAAGGCCTAACTGGACAGTTATAACTTATTTGTAATAGACATTAAACTGTGCAGTAAAAGAAATCTCACATTCACAGAAGTGAACTGCACATTTGGCACTGGATCAGCATTAAACAATGCTCTTTTTTCCCAGTCAAATGAGAAACTTCAATGGTTGTAGGTGCAAAGATCAGCCTGCATGGGATGACCTACATGTCCGCCTGCCAGTGTTTGTCCAGAGAGACTGTGAGCTGATATGCCTATTGATTTAATTTAGTCAACACCATATTCACCATTCTCCAGCTTCTCGAGTAGGACGCACATCTCCCGCAGTTGTTTTTACTTTAATACTAGCAGGATGTGTTGATCTCCATGGTTGGGTGATGCATTAATGGTGGGTTATATATCATTTTATATATATATATATACAGTCAGTCAAACCTAAATTTATTCAGACACCAGATATAATTTTTTACTACTGTGTGCAGGACTCTATAGTTAATTTATGTAAGTGAGGATAGCAAAATAAACTGTGAGTTATTATACCCATAAATTCTTCATACAGTGACTACCAGTAAAATTGATAAAAATTTGGGTCCAAATGATTCAGACACTTTGACCTGACCATGTTTTGCTGAAGTGTTTTTTCTTTAATTGCTAATGCGACCTTTCACACCACAGACTGAACAAAATGAAGCATTGCTTGGTCATTGGTTGACCTAAATTGGTATTATCTAATTGTGTACTTAAATTTAACAGCTGATTGGTTGATTGTAATCCATTACATACCTTTCTATCAAAGTTATCTGACATTATCAAGATGAATTTGTTCTGACACAGTTTAACTCTGAGTTCTTGTCATATTTTATTACCAACTATAGCGAATAAACTGTGATAATGTGAGAAAATGTTGAAGGTGTCTGAATACATTTTGGTTTGACTGTGTGTGTATATATATATATATATTAGTGCCATCTAATTGAGTCATTGTGATTATTCACATCTAAAAGTATGTAAATATATAATATATTTGTGTGTGTGTGTGTAATCGATTTGACAACACTAATATGTATTAATATATTTATATAATGATATAGAACTATACAGTGGTGGTCAGAATTATTGGCACCCCTGGTAAATATGATCAAATATGGCTGTAAAAAATAAATCTGCATTGTTTATCCTTTTGATCTTTTATTCAAAAAATTCACAAAAATCTAACCTTACATTGAAGTAAAAGAATTGAAAGTGGGGGGTAAATCACATTATGAAATAAATGCTTTTCTCCAAAATACGTTGGCCACAATTATTGGCACCCTTTTATTAAATACTTTTTGCAACCTCCTTTTGCCAAGATAACAGCTCTGAGTCTTCTCCTATAACGCCTGATGAGTTTGGAGATCAGAGAATCTCTCCAGATCCTTCAGATTCCCAGATCCATGTTGGTGCTTCTTCTCTTCAGTTCACCCTACTCATTTTCTAGGGTTCAGGTCAGGGACTGGGATGGTCATGGCAGAAGCTTCATTTTGTGTTCAGTGACACATTTGTGTGTTGATTTTGATTTTAATGTTTGTTTTGGATCGTTGTCCTGATGGAAGATCCAACCACGGCCCATTATAAGATTTCTAGCAGAGGCCGTCAGGTTTAGATTTTTTATCTGTTGGTATTTGCTAGAATCCATTATACCATGAACAAGATGTCCAGGACCTCCAGCAAAAAAATAGGCCCACAACATTAAAGATCCAGAGGTATTTTTAACCGTGGACATGCGGTACTTTTTATCCCTGTTTGCACCAAATCCATCTGGTGGATTTGCTGCCAAAAAGCTCTTTTTATAGTTTCATCTGATCACAGAACCAGGTCCCTTTTGAATTTCCAGTCATGTCTGAACTGAATATGCTGGAGTTTGTTTCTGGATGAGCAAGAAGGATTTTTCTTGAATCCCTCCCAAACAACATGAGGTGATGTAGGGGTTGGTTGATTTTTTTTTTTTAGGCTTTTTAACCCAAAGACTCAACTAATCTCTGCGATTCTCCATCTGTGATCTTAGAGAGTCTTTGTCCACTCAAACTCTCCTCCTTGCCGTGCATTAGGACGATACAGACACACGTCCTCTTCCAGGCAGATTCGTAACATCTTTAGTTGATTGGAACTTCTTAATTATTGCCCTGATGGTGGAAATGGGAATTTTCAATGCTTTAGCTATTTTCCTACAGCCACTTTCTATTTTGTGATGCTCAACAATCTTTTGCTGCACATCAGAACTATATTCTTTGGCTTTACTCATTGTGATGAATGATTAAGGGAATTTGGCTTTTGTGTTTCCTCATATTTATACTCCTGTGGAACAAGACATCATAGCTGGACAATTTCATGTTCCTAGTCACCCTGGTGTGCTAAAAAATGTACATATTAATGGGAATATACTTCAGAGATATTTTACTCATAAAAAATTCTAGGGGTGCCAATAATTGTGGCCAACGTATTTTGGAGAAAAGCATTTATTTCATAATGTGATTTACCCCCCACTTTCAATTCTTTTACTTCAATGTAAGGTTAGATTTTTGTGATTTTTTTGAATAAAAGATCAAAAGGATAAACAATGCAGATTTATTTTTTACAGCCATATTTGATCATATTTACCAGGGGTGCCAATAATTCTGACCACCACTGTATTTGTACACTACATTTAAAAAAAAAAAAAAAAAAACTCACTATCATGTTGGCGTGGGTGGCAGGACGTTACTATGTGGTTGCTTGGGTTGTGTGAATGGTTGCTAGGGCATTGATATTTGGTCGCTGAGTATGATGTGATTTTAGTATGATGTGGTTTGTTAGGGTGTTGTTAGGTGGTTGCTAAGGTGTTCTGGATGGTTGCTTGCTGAACCAAGACAAAACAGCCCATCTCTGTAATATTCTGTTCTCTGGATATTGCTTGGATCAGAAAAGCCTACAGCAAACCCGAAATAAGTTGGCAGAACTCAAAAAATTTGAGGTAATCAGATACATCAAATTTTAAGAAAAAGTTAAGAAATTCAAAATTTAAGTAAGCAGAACTGTCAGATTTTTATTTTGTACTCAACTTGAAATATCTGAGTAAGCTAATTCATACATTTAACATAAAATGATCATGTAATCTCAACCTTAATATTTTTAGTTGGATAGCTTTAACTAGCTAATTCAGTAAATGCTAACTTGCTAGTCGGTAACACAATGTTTTGGTAGCATTAGCATAGCATAGCAATTTCTGAATGAGTACGACAATATAACATTTATCATAAATCTGTTCTCAAACTAAGCTCACGCTCCACTCGTCACCATGATGGAAATTGGAAACCCTACAAAAAACCCAACATAACAGAAACTCTTCTAAACTAGCATAATAAAACATTAAACACTATTAAATCTCCCACTTAACATTATTCTTGCACAAAAAAAACATAATGTAACACTTAAATTTAGCATTTACTGTCCCTTTTGAGTGTCATCGCAAAGCATGCTGGGAAATATAAATCCCAGCCCAGTTTCAGTTAAATTTAAGTTGGTCTAAATTAAAAGAAACAAGTCCATAAAACTCAAAACAATGAAACGATTCAGATTACTTAAAATGTGTCAGTTTTGTAAATTCATTTAAAAAATAAAGTTATAAATACTCTATTAATATAAAAATTTTAATTATTATATACACAAATTAATTATCTTGAGCATTAGGGTTTACAAACCTCTCCTAAACAAGCTTCATGATTTGAGGCCTTTTTAAGTCTCTGCACGGTTCCCCATCATGAGCTAATCCATGAGTGCAGTGTTGTAATATTTCAAGAGGTGGTTCTCACTGGAAAACAAAGGCATATATGCCGTGCGTAATCCTTTTTGCAGCCCCACAATGCTGTGGGTTCACACCGAGGACTTGATAAGAGTCAGACTGCTGGTGTGTTTTGACAGTGGTTTGGTGGTTTACGTCTGCTGTGGATGAGACTCTCAGCTCCTCTGCTGGTGCTTCTGCTACCGCTGGGGTCCCTGCTGGGTAACAGTACTCAAAGCTGTGGTCCACTGTGGGAGATCTCACTCTGGGCCGCCAGTGAATTCGGCAGCACACCGCCATATGGACACTACTATAGAGTATGATTGTTGAAAGTAAATACAAATCGCAAACAAACAAATTGTTTAATGTTTTTGACAGAAGTCTCTACTGCTCACCAAGGCTGCATTTATTTGATGTGAAAATATAGTAATATTGTGAAATATTAGTACAATTTTGATGTCAAAGCATCATTACTCTTCAGTCTTCAGTGTCACATGATCCTTCAGAAATCATTCTAATATGATGATTTGCTGCTCAAGAAACATTTATGATTATTATCATTGTTAAACAGTTGCACTGTTTCATATTTTTGTGGAAACCGTGATACACTATCATTCAAAGTTTGGAGTGCGTAAGATTAAAAAAGAAAGAAAGATTTAATACTTTTTTTTCCAGCAAGGATGCATTGAATTTATCAAAAAGACATTTAAGTAAAGACATTTATAATGTTACAGAAGATTTCTATTTCAAATAAATGCTTTTCTATTCATCAAATAATCCTGATAATAATTGAGCAGCAAATCAGCATATTAGAATGATTTCTGAAGGATCAAAATCCAGGTTTGCATCAGAGGAATAAATTACATTTTAAATATATTACAATAAAAAACTGTTATTTTAAACTGTAATAATATTTCACAATATTACTGTATTTACAGTATTTTTCTTATTAAATAAATGCAGCCTTGGTGAGCAGAAGAGACTTGTTTCAAAAACATAATAAAAATCATAACTATTTCAACATTTTGCAAAGTAGTGTATTTGTTCTCAATTTTTTTTCTTACAATAATTTGGGTCACAGTGTTGAATGTTTGAGTCTGATTGGAAGGAAGTTTAGCTACATGTCTTCCCACTCTGCTGTAGAAAAGTTACTTATTGGGTATAAATATTATGGTATTCAATTGTTTATATATCTAATGTTTCTCACTGATTTTGTGCCTGTAATGGCTTGTTCACACCGGGACGATTATCGCACGTGTTTATCGCCGACGTTTAACGCCTCATGACTAAACAAAGGGTGCCAATGTGAGTGTGCACACCAACGCGCAAAACGGCAAGCATAAAAACGTCATTTTGTAAAAAACGCCTCAGGTTAATTTTTTTTGGTTTGACGTGCCGCGTTAAAAACTGGCAGACCAATGAGATTGGCGCTTTTGTTGACATGCTTGGAGCTGCTGAAGTTACAGTAAAACACGACTTGGTGACGCTCAAGCACAAAACGGTCTTGCCGAGCACACATTGATACTTAAGAAGAAGACGACGAAGAGGAAGTAAGTAGACGAAGAAGAAGATGCAACGAGGCAAGATGAATGTAGAGCTGCTGGTCTCTTTGGTGTCTGAACACAAAGAACTTTATGACAAACGCCACAGCGACTACAAAAGTCTCCATAAGAGGGAGTTGTTATGGAGAGGAATTGCAAACTGAATTGGTGCTTTTGATTTGATTGCAGATCAAACTCACCATCAAATCCTATTTGCTCTGCAATCAAATCAAAAGCGCCATCTACTGTCAGGGAGTGAATTTGCACGTTCACTCGGTGCATCGCAAGTGAAAATCACTTGGGTATGAACACAAAGACGTGTCGAAAAACGTCTCGAAAAGCGCTAGCGTGCGCGATAATCGTCCCGGTGTGCATGAGGCTTAAGCCTTTAAAATATATAATATAATGGGACACCCAAGTGGACCATATTCATAAAAAAGTGCCACAATGGATCTTAATAGCAATGTTTGTATCTAGAGACCAGATTATAAAAAATACTTGAGTGTGGGCTCTTTTGATTTGGTCCAGTAAGCAACCAATCAGCAAACACTCACCTTCATGCTAAACCTTCTAGAATTTTTAAGAATACCTAATAATGGTCATCAAATGGTTTTGTTGTTAGTTAAAGGTAGGGTAGGCAATATCAGAGAGGCTAGCAATAGCAAGCTGGCTATGAAAGCGTAAGATCCTTCAGAGCATCTCCAAAGCCACGGCTCCTTAAAAACACATGAACGCCAGAGCAGAGTCTGCGAAGCGTCACGAGAGACGGTGTTAAACTACCCCATGTCTCGAACATAACATTACAATAGTAATGAGCGTAAACAACTTCCAGAGCTCTAGTTGTACCACCTGACTGCTGCAGATTCATTTCAGCATTGATAAATAAATCCGAGTCTGAGGACGTGATCTGCTCTGGTTAGAACGTCACGGGATGCCATCTCATAATTACGGTTACATCATGGCGTGAACACAGCATAAGCTCGTTGTTTTGGTTTAGGAGGAACTATAAAATGTGGCTGCTGTTTGTTTGCGAAACAAATTGCCTACCCTACCTTTGAATTGATGGTGATTTATGTGCTCATGCCATACCAGCGAAGAGCAACACCCTAGAAACCACACAGAACATCTTGGCAAATACAAAGCTGCCAGGCCAGTTTTTGACACTTGCATGGGTCAAGTACCACACTTTTTTTGATGTAGATCTGGTAATTGAGCTTTCATATGCATTCACGTTCTTGTCTGTTGAGTGGAATCCCTGAACCATTTCTATTTTAGACCTTGATGCAGCTGAATTTGCCTATATGCCAAAGAGATTTAAGCATTATGTAGTGCTTAGTTATGCCAGCTAATGTCATAATATGGCATTTGAAGTGACAGCCATAGTAGAACTATGGCAGGATTGTTTTATGAGGAGAATAGCGAGTCTTTGTGCTGCAGGGAATTGGGGTGTTTCTCTGAGCATTACGTATATTTCATTAAGCCACATGACATCAGCAGGGAAACCACCAGCGAAGCAACACCATGAATTAACCTCAGTCTATAGTGATTCACTGCTGACTCTGAACATGGACTTGTTTTGAACTCACCTCTGTTTTAGGTGTGATTGTCCAAGAAACTGATGGATGTTGCGAGTTGTGACAGAAGAAAATTAGTGAGCTGTTTTGTCTAAATAGGTGATACTTTATGGCAGCATCCTAACAGTAATGAGTCTAATGACCCTCATAAGGGACTGTTTTGAAGTGTGCTACAAGTGGCGGTATAATTACATGAAACATGAAATATACACTGAAATATAAAAATGCATAGCACATATTGATCAAAATAGTTCTGTTTCTCTGTCTTGTTTCGTTTTAGTCAAGTCAAGTCACCTTTATTTATATAGCGCTTGTTACGGTGCAGATTGTTTCAAAGCAGCTTCACAGTGGTAACAGGAAAATAATGCAACAGAATTTGATTCGGCTGTACAGCCGCTCTGGTGAAAACAGTAATGTCATCGTCCAGCTCAGTTCAGTTATCATATAGTGTCAATATAGTCATAGTTATCATTGTCTGTTTTGAGTTCTAGTTATTAATCTATTGTCATGGTTTCTAATTAGTCCACATCTGTTGATTACCTTTATCTGTGTATTTAAGCCTTCAGTCTTTCTCCGTTTTTTGGTCTTGTGTTAAAGTGCCCCTATTATGGATTTTTGAAAATTAGTGTGTAACATAGTTCTGAGTAAATGAAAACATCATGCAAAGTTTTAAATCTGAAAACGCACCGTATATAAAGTTATTGTCTCTCAAAAACCGGCTAACTCACGTTATTACTGTCTTACTGAAATACTACTGTAAATCAGCTGTGGGCCACTATTACCTAAAACTGTGTCTATTAATGCAGATTGTCTGTCATTCTTACTACTTTGAGTAAAGATAAAGGATGGAGAAAGATTTGTTTTGCAAACTTTAATGTTACATCAGTCATTCACGTCAGTGCTGGGCTAACGTATGCGCTGTTATTGATACAGTTCCCACATGTGCACCGCAATAAATTAGAAACACACACACACACACACACACACACACACAGACTTGTTAATGCTGATGGTGAGGAATTACAGTTGAAACATCTCATAATGTACCTCAAACTGAGTAGCATCACTGAGAAACGCCCTGCTCAAGGTTCGGGTTGAATAAGTAATTCTTTCGATGTTTCATCGTTAATTCGGAATCGCGATGGGATTGGTGTAAAATCGACGTCATCGTTACTGTCTTTACAGTGTGTAATCGCTGAGCTTTAGGAAGCCTCCGGACGGAGCTGAAGATCAGTTATGGTAATGGCCATTTATCTTCCGAAATATGTGCTGTACGCGGTAGACCAATCACAACAGACTGGGCCATCTGACCAATCAGAGCAGAGTAGACCAGTCACAACAGACTGGGCCATCTGACCAATCAGAGCAGAGTAGGCTCGTGGAAAGGAGGGATTTAGAGAGACTGATTCATCCATCGAGTCGTTTGAGAATCATTAAACATTGTGGTGATGTGCAATGTATATTATGAGAAACTGTTTTTTGACCTTTGATGCATGTAAACCTGTTGTTGGAGACCTCCAAAACTAAATTAGGAAACTTTAAAATAGCATAATAGGGGCACTTTAATGTTACATTCCCTTGTGTAGAGATCTCGATACTAGTGTCTATTAAAGTTAAGTTAAATTATTGTTCTTTCTGCGTCATGCATTATCTTTTGGATTTTACTACTAGCAACCCCTGAGAGAACACAAGACTGAGACAAGATTTTCATAGGCAATTTAAAATGGATATTCCAGCAGTCCATCTCCTTCAGCTGGAGCAGGGAGATCGCTCCCTCGAGGATCACACAACAGACTTTATCAATCTGTTGTCGCTGGTTAAGCCTAGCTCCAAATCTTTGTTGCTCAGCTCCAAGTCTCATTTTTTGTGGATGGTCCTTCCCAGCCTCCCTCTCCCACCTCCACTGCCTGAGCCATTCAGTTCATCAGCCTCGTCTCCGCTGTCTCCCTTCAGCCCCTCGGCTCCTCCAGTGGTTCTGCTCTGCTGCATGGATCCGCTTGGGGCTTCCAACTCATCAGCTCCACCTTGGATCGTGGATCCCTCAGCTCCACATCAAGCCTCCAAGCCATGGACTCCGCATCGGCCCTCCGGCCCATCGGTTGCACCTTGGCTCAGCGCTCCCTTGGCTCCCCCATGGACTGTCTTCCCTCAGGCTCTGCCAGCCTCCCTCATCCCTCTGGCCTTGGACTTCCGAGTCAGAAGCTTCGCCTGGACCCTCCACCCCTCTGGCTCTGCCGGGCTCCTCCTTCCCACCCCCACCGTCTTCGCTCTGGTCTGCCAAGCCCACACCTCCACCAAGGTCACGCCAGCCTGCAGCTCCACTGTGGCCCTCCAGGCCTTCGGTGTCACCTTGGCTCTTTGGCTCCGCCTGGATCTCCACCTCAGTCAGTCGTCTCCCTGGTTCTGTCCAGCCTCTTCGCCAAGGCTCCACCATGGCTCCTCCCTCCATCGGCTCCTCTGTGGACCTTCTTCCTGTCATGGCTCTGGGTCATCCTACTGCTCCTCCCGTCTCTGCTCTAGTTCCTTCGGTCTCCACCGTGGCTCCTCCCACCTTCATCTCCTCCCTGGTCATTGTCTTCTTGGTGTCTTCCTCTGCCTGCTCCTGAGTTATGTCATAGTTAAGTTTTGTTTCACTGTCTTTTTCAGTTTTAGTCATAGTTTTCATTATCTGTTTTGCCTGAGTTCTAGTCATTAATCTATTTTCATGGTTTCTAATTAGTCCACACCTAAATCTTCTATTATTATTATTATTATTATACATGTGGTTTTCATGGCCTCAAATTAATTGATCACATGGAATAGCAGTGCTTCCAAAAACTGACAGCTGTCACTCTAGAGAACCATTTAAAATTACCTAGTGAAGAAAAACAGTGATTACTAATCAGAGCAATTTCTAGAGGCTCCTCGCACCATCAGTGCTCAGGCCTTAAAAATGGTGGTCAGATTCAGGACCTACATTCTCAGAAAAAATGTGCAAAAATTGTACCTTTAGGGGTTCAACAGCTTGTCACTGGGGCAGTTCCCTTAAAAGGACATCTTTGTACCTTTTTTACACCTAAAAGGTTCATAGTAGTACCTTAAGGTACATATTGCTACTCTAAGGTACTAATATGCACCTTTTAAGGGTGAAAAAGGTTCAAAGATGTCCTTTTAAGGGTACTGCCCAGTGACAAGCTGTTGAAATCCTAAAGGTACAATTTTTACACTTTTTTTCTGAGAGTGTAAGATACTGTCCTGTATAAAAATGCATGTACTTTTTAGCCTGAAATTTATGTTGAATAACAAAAAAATCATGCACGTTGTATGTTAACCTTCTATATTAACAACCCTCTTGACACATCTGTCATCTTGCATGATTATTTCTGCTGAGCTAGTCGCAAAGCTTTGTGACACTGGCTTCTTTGTGAAGGATACATGCGACGCTGCTTAAGAATTTGTCCAAAATCAGGTATCTCAGAAGGCAGTATGCCTATGACGCCTTAAAATGCAGCCTGGGAACTCAGGAACAAAGCTTAGGTTTCAAGGTGAGATTAATGCATGTTACTAAAACCCCCAGCTTTGACATCAGCAAATACTGTTATCTAATGTTCATTGTTATAAATGGGGCCTGCACACGAAAACCAATTTTATGCCCTCCGAACTAACAAAGTGTTTTCTTCAGCATTTAAAGTGTCTTACCAATTTTTATTGGGACCTCACCGTTCATTAAAATGGTCCAGAGATTGTAAAAATAGTTGCCAATACCTCTAGATTCTAACTTTAGCACATAGTACAGGGTTAAAAATTTAAGAAGGCAAAAATTAGAAACACATTTGCACAAACAATACGGCAGTTTCGGGAATTTAGGTTTGCGCAGGGAAAACTGAAAACTCTTTCAGCCCCTCTTAAAGGAAAGCAGACTGCAGACGAGTCTCTGGAGTGTTGGAGCATGTGGCTGATTGCATTCCTGGGAAAGAGAGCCACTCTTTTGAAGAGCAGTATTTTTCACTGATGGAATGGGATGTGAGCAGTAGAGCTGTAGGAGAATAGATTATGTAAGGGATCTTGGATTGTTTTAGCCGATGAAGGATCAGGAAAAGGTGTATCCAGTGGTCTAGTCTCATTCTCTCCTTCCTCTAGCGTGGCATTCTTCTCTCCAATATGTGTCCTCAGAAAGAGGTTATTGAACAGAGATTTGCTCGAGGAACAAAATGTCCTTTGTCGTAAACCTTTGAGAGTTATAATTTTATCATTTGATTGTCATGCATGAAACAACAAAAAATCTTCTTTCAAAGAATTTCCTCAGTATTTAGCAGTTCTGGCTTAAGCAAGCATCACTTTTACTCATATATAAGATTAACCTGTGCAACAGGTATGAATGATACCTCAAAAAGAAGACGTGCACTGATACTTTTCTAAATAATCAAATGTACTGTTTGCGTATGCCAAAACAGACTATAGACTTACACTAATGGAGAGACCTGGACCATACCTATTGATCAGAATGTCATAGATACTTGGGGGTGGGCTTAAGGTTAAGGCCGCAATATACGAAAGCGAAAGCAAAGAACAAACTAATGTGATATAATTTCTAGCAAAATCAGGCCAAAACTAAGTTTGTTCGGAGTTCGTTTCAGGAGTTTGAAACCACTTACCAAAGCAAACATTTCGTAAATGTTTAATCTGGCTGGTAAACATCTTTGAACTGCCATTGGTCAATGGCGATGATGTAATAGGTAGGTGTGGCTCTGAGGCTCCGACTTCTTCGAGTAGTAATGGGAAGTTCGGATAATTTTACTGACCTGGATCTTTGAATCTCATTCATCAAAAATGAACGAATCTTTTTCATTGCGTTCATTTCAGCAGAATATAATTAAAATGTTACATGTTAATCGCCAAATTCCCCAACACATCAACTTATGTGACGTTGATCACATTAAGAATAAGAAAAAAATGCAATGCAAGGACAAGGCCAAATTATGAGAAACAGAAACGATTAATTCATAGCCTGAATGAAGACCCAGATAAGCAATGTCAGTTTACCTCACCTCCCGATCTGAGTCGTTCGTTCATCACGTGACAGCCACATAAGCTGAGCTATGCAGTCTGTAGTACCGGATACAGAATTGATTAGTTCACGTCTCGAGTTTCAGGTTCGAGTCGTAAGTTCTTTTGTTAAGTAACTGTATGTTGGATACAGTTTAAAGCACTACCAACTCTTTATTACCACATTCAATGTTATGGAAAAGAACCATCATGACAGAAATTCAAAAAAATTATAAATTGTAAGAAATAAAAAAGCTACAATTTGAGTCTAGAAATGCATCATGTAACTGTAAGAGTTAAAAAAAAAACGGAACTACTCACTTGTTTGTAAGGAAGTTTGGGAATTATTAACTAATTCTGTATCCAATACAGCTGTCATATCACGTGACAAAAGAACGAAACATACAGAAGCTATGGGATGTTGCGCATGTGCGGTCAACACAAAATGAACGAATCACTCTCTGAGACAGTTCGTTGTTCCCGAGTCATATTAAAGATTTGTTCAAAATTAACGAATCGTTCATGACCAACCCATAACTATCTTCTAGGTGAAAATCGGTTAATTTCTTCTGTTCAGTCCGTTGAGGTCAGACGTCCACGAGTAAAAACATGAACACACTGGAGAGCTGCTTTATAGTAGAAAATTAAGTTGTAATTCTAATTGAAAGCGAACCTGACAGTTTTTCATATTTAATACTGTAAAGTCACTGCTTTTAAACAATATATTGTAAAGTGCTATATAAATAAATGTGATGTGACGTGACTGGAGAGCTGAATCTCAGAGCTGGTGCAAACATCCACATCGCTGTGATCAGATGCTTTCTGAACTGCTGTTTTCTCACCGCTGTCATTTTTGTTGCGTTTATTTAGTTATTGAGAGGAAAGCGCGCAGCACATGTTTACATACCATCAAAACATTGCTCTCAGCAGTGTGGACGGTGTGGAGATGTTTGTTAAAGTATATCTCTGCAAAGGTATTTCCAACTTCTTTTTACCCCAAGCGAAGAATGAAAAAGAACTTTGACGCAAGTATAACCAACTATTAACCAACCAGAGCGCATTGAGTTTTGTGGGGCAACACCACTGACATTATTTTTGGAAAATCTAAAAATCTAGTTACTACAGAACTGCAGGTTACTTGTGAATGTACTGTGTGTAATTCAGTTACATTCTGTTTGTCTGTATGCAAATAATTCTGGTTAATGATTATTGTTTGTCAGTAAATAATTAAACAACAGAATCCTTTGAGTGTGGAGCATTTCCTTTGCAAATAACTATATGCATTCACGTGCTGCTTTTCTGGATTTATGTGGGATTTCTGTTAGTGACGCACTTTTAAGATGCTGCATCATTCAAAATTCATACTGTTTGACACACAGGTCCACAGAGATGTGTGTGTGTGTGTGTGGTTAGTCACGTTTGGCCTATATGGGTCTCTTTATAGCACATTGTTGGTTTGATGAAGTGTACAGAACAATCCTTCGCAGCGGCTTTACAGACATTTTGACAATCAGGTCTACATGATCTGCCAGATGTGTGTGTATGTGTGCGTGTGTGTGTGTTCTTGCATGTTGTTATGTGTCAGTTAAAAGCTGAGAGGATTTTCAAGTCAAATGTTTATGTATATAGGTCATGTATAGACCCACCTGGAAAGTACGTTAGAGGTGGTGATTATTGCCCAGCTGGTAGTACTTTATAGTACAGTCCTGTTCTGCATGTACATACTCTGTAGTTATTGTAGTAATTACAATAACTGGGGGAAAAAAACTACTCTGCCTTCTCTTGAATCTAACCACACTGAGTATTTTCTTGGGTAAGTGACCGGTTGCTCCGCCCTCGCCATCAGAGAAGAAAACAGATGAGCTGCAAGACAGAGGGGAAGTTATTTTGATCAAAGATTACAAGAATTTAAAACAAAAATAATGTGCACGGATAAATCATTTATAATAAACAGTGCGATATTCCATAAAACAATAAGAATCGTCCATTTTAATTTCATGGTGACTTTAACTTTGCGATTGCTGTAACTTGGCTGCTATTCTTATATGAGTGAGTCATTTAAAGGTGCGTTTTTGTCATTTGATTTCTATTTCTACAGCATGGGAATGGGTATGTGCGTAGTGAAATCTCCAAAGACATGGAAATGTCACATATGTTCCGATTAGCTGTGTGTATTGGCACATTTTACAAAAATTTCACATTCAGTCCAGACAGACACAGTACCTGGCGCTGGAATGTGTCTGGTTAGGAAATGACTGATCTAGCGTTCAACAGCAAGCCCAAACTAGCATCTCTGTGCATAATTGCCTGTGGACGCATGGCAAACACAGGTTTGACATCATTTGTAAAGTGTAGCTGGTTAAATGGGTCACAGCTCATATTCCTGACAGCTGCTCTAGTGTGAGTAAGAGGCTCTTTAAGCGTGAATCAGCACACAGCCGCAATTGAGGGCTTCACCTGTGTCATGTCACCGCCAACACCTCATTCAACACTGCATTACTATCAACAATCTGCTGTGGGTGGAAATCACTAATTGCTAGGTTTGATATGTGAACTGTTTATTCCAGAGATAATTACAAAAACACTTTTCTTTTGTATGAATTTATATGATGACTTAAATCTGCTTAAATCGTCATTGGACTTCAAAGAACACATTTTTGTTGACGTTTGAAGCAGAAAGTGAAACAAATTTCAAACTAAAATTCCTAGGTTTCTTCATAGACGAATAGATTTCCCTTTATTCCACAACCTCTTCTAAATAGCCAAATGATTTCACATTTCTTCTGAGGTGTTTTTATGAAATGAGGCTCATGAACACAGAGTATAGGATCTTATAGGTCACTGTGAGAAAACTGTGCCATTTCTCTAATTTTCTCTAATTTGATTATATTATTGATATATTTTCCCACCACAATAAAAAACCCTTAAAAAAGGTGAAATGAATGGCAGTACACTTATTACCAGCTTCACTTATTACTAACCAGATTGACTTTATTTCTGTCAGACGTCTACAGAAGCTCTTATTGAGAATTAACACAGGTTTAGATGTTGATGTTTGGTTGAAAATGTTTGAAGTCACCATTATGGAGATCAGTGTTTGCTTTAGTTGTGCAGTTTGACTCTCGACTTTTTAACATTAGTGTTTGATTCCCTGATCATATTCAGAGTCTGTTCTTTGTTTCGATATCATGTTATTAATTTCACGTTATATATTGTAATAGTCCTGTGATAGTCCTAATCTGAGGGATTGTGCACCAAAAAGTTTTAAAGATACAAGCAGACATTAAAGAATCAGCATACGGATCTCAATAACGGTGACATGCTTCATGCCGCATGCATTCTGGGTGCATCATACAAAACTCATCTATGGCTCCCAGAATGCATTGTGGCATTAAGCATGTCAGAATTGTTGAGAATCATATGCTGAGTATTGATGTCTGAGTGAGTCTAATAGATGCTGGAGTTCAAAATGTTTAGTAGACAATGTAGAATTACAGGCTTGCTATAATTAATAACACAAAATGATTGCGTATCAAAAGATTAGATTCTGGATGACATCAGTGAAATAGACCACTATATGATGATTATATCTTTATCATCAAGTAGACAATATCATCTGATCACATTTTATATTGCTTTTCTTGCCATAACAAACAGAGTTACAGCAGCCAGAGAAAAACTAATGTTAAAAAGTCAAGTAAAACTCCCCAACTAAAGGAAACACTGATCACCATAATGGTGACTTCAAACCAAACTATTATTTTCAATAAAACATCAACATCTAAACCTCCGGTAATTCTCAATATGAACTGCTGTAGATGTCTGACAGAAACAAAGTCAGTCTGGTTAGTAATAAGTGAAGCTGGTAATGCTGTTTGTGGAGTTGTTTAATCCTCCTCTGCTGAGATCTTGAGAGATTTAATGTGCTGCCATACATTTCACCCTTTTTACGATTCTTTCTTTCTTTCTTTTACAGTGCGGTGTTTATTCCAACCAAAATTCAATGTCTTTCTGACGTTGGAGCTTGACGCCAAACAAACGTTGGGTTTAGACGTCAACCCGACTTTCATTTTCACGTACTGTGCTTGCTGTGATTAAAAATACTTTGATCAAACCATTAAGAGGAATGTCACAGTGTAAGAGGATTGAACAATAAAGTTAAAATGTAATGCTGATTAAGGGGGGCATAAAAGTTGTCTGATATTCCAATGAAAGTAAAACCTCAATCGAATGAATCTGAGTAAAGTAATGATACGATGAAATAATTTTTTTTAATGTTAATTAGATGAGTCATTGGGACCCACACAGCAGAGTCTCACAGATTATTAAAATCTTCATTTAAACACTTCATTATTGGGCCAGCTCTCTTCCTCTACATCTCCACAGCTGGACTTAAACTAACAATGGCCCCTCCATAGTTTATAATTAAACCCCAAAGTCCCAAGGAAATTCAGGATGAAGGAATTCAGTTGACAAGGAATGAATAAAACACTAGTGTCAGAGCAACTGAAGAATGTCTAAGCAATAAAGAGCTGCCAGGACCGGACGTCGCCCACGTTTCAGCAATAATAGCGCGACAGAGTGATTCTGTCTTTGCGTCCCCTCTCAACCAACAGAGCATGTGCAGTAATTCCCCCTTCCTCAGATCCAGATGTGGTGTCTGGACAGACGGGGCCAATATAAACAGGCCTGTTAGGTGTCCGGCAGCCCAGTTTGTCTCATTCATGGCTCTCTATCAGACGAGCTCTAAACTCATTTCCTGCCTGAGTCATTGCAGGCCTAGGGGCTTTCAGAAAGGAGCTCTCACTGTCCCATCTTATGGTACGCACTGATGCCCCATGCTAATGGAGAGCTGCACCTTAGATTGACAAGGGGATTTTATTTTTGATTGGATTCATTCCATTACTAGAAAGAGATGAGTGATGAAATCCAGATGATCCTGTCACGCAGAAATGTTATCATCATTCAGAGCCATTCTATTAAACAGATTAAAATTTGAGCCGCAACAGGGTTAGGTGGTGTCCAGACAGGTATAGCTGAGGTTCCTCTGACCTTAGTCTGGTGTAGCCAGACGTCTGACTATCGGCTTAAAGTCTGGTCCTCATTGCAGGTTATTCTGGCCAAGAAGAGCCTACTAGGACAGGAAGAGACACAGTGAATTAGATGTCTGAAAGACGGATGCCTTGGAAAGAGTGTGCTCTAGAAAAAAACAAACAGTTTTCTTAACCTGCAAACCTTTGTGCTTTTCGTCTACATCCTCATTGCAACATATCACCCCCTTCACAGCATTCACAGGATACTCTCAGATGTAATATAAACTCTAGTCTGTAAGTGGACTAAATCTGAAGTCAGATACAAATTTTAAAACAATATGGAATAAACTGATAGACATTTCAGTATCTTGCCACTAACTGACTTTGATATCTGCAGTCTGGTACTTTGTTAACATGACTTTGATCCCAAAAATCAGAAAGCACATGCTTTTGTATCAGGCTGTTATGTTGAAACACTAAATATAATGGTAGAAGATGAGAAAATGGTGAAATTACAAGGGGAAATCTACACAAGTGTCAAGAAGTCGAACAGTCGAGGTCAGAAACACTGACATTAACACAGAAAGAAATGTGTAGCAGAGGCTTTGCAGATGCAAACACGGTAAACAATGTGTTTTTTGTGGCTTTTTCTTAAAATAAAGTTTGGCTGCATGCCAGAAGCATATGACATGAACGACAAACGAGAATACGGGCTGAATCAAATGCTTTCTAGAATCTGAAGCCCCGCCCCCTACATTATAAATAGACGCTGAATCTGTGGCTAAAATCGGTCATTTGTTAACACATTTTCTATATTCTGCATGATGAATGGCACATAGTGCACTATACACCGATCAGGCATAACATTATGAAGTGAATAACACTGATTATCTCTTAATCACTGCACCTGTTAGTGGGTGGGATACATTAGGCAGCAAGTGAACATTTTGTCCTCAAAGTTGATGTGTTAGAAGCAGGAAAAATGGTCAAGCGTAAGGATTTGAGCGAGTTTGACAAGGGCCAAATTGTGATGGCTAGACGACTGGGTCAGAGCATCTCCAAAACGGCAGCTCTTGTGGGGTGTTCCCGGTCTGCAGGGAACAGGGAACCGGCGACAGGGTCATGGGCGGCCAAGGCTCATTGATGCACGTGGGGAGCGAAGGCTGGCCCGTGTGGTCCGATCAAACAGACGAGCAACTGTAGCTCAAATTGCTCAAAAAATTAATGCCGGTTCTGATAGAAAGGCGTCAAAATACACAGTGCATCACAGTTTGTTGCGTATGGGGCTGCATAGCTGCAGACCAGTCAGGGTGCCCATACTGACCTCTGTCCACCGCTGAAAGCGCCAACAGTGGCACATGAGCATCAGAACTGGACCACAGAGCAATGGAAGAAGGTGGCCTGGCCCGATGAATCACGTTTTCTTTTACATCACGTGTACGGCCGGGTGCGTGTGCGTTGCTTACCTGGGGAACACATGGCACCAGGATGCACTATGGGAAGAAGGCAAGCCGGCGGAGGCAGTGTGATGCTTTGGGCAATGTTCTGCTGGGAAACCTTGGGTCCTGCCATCCATGTGGATGTTACTTTGACACGTACCACCTACCTAAGCATTGTTGCAGACCATGTACACCCTTTCATGGAAACGGTATTCCCTGGTGGCTGTGGCCTCTTTCAGCAGGATAATGCGTCCTGCCACAAAGCAAAAATGGTTCAGGAATGGTTTGAGGAGCACAACAACGAGTTTGAGGTGTTGACTTGGCCTCCAAATTCCCCAGATCTCAATCAAATCGAGCATCTGTGGGATGTGCTGAACAAACAAGTCCGATCCACGGAGGCCGCACCTCGCAACTTACAGGACTTAAAGGATCTGCTGCTAACATCTTGGTGCCAGATACCACAGCACACCTTCAGGGGTCTAGTGGAGTCCATGCCTTGAAGGGTCAGGGCGGTTTTGGCAGCAAAAGGGGGACCAACACAATATTAGGACATTTGGTCATGATATTATTCCTGATCGGTGTATAGGGGATAGGGAATGATTCAGACAGTGTAAATATGTAAATACGCTGCAGCTCCGGTCCTGAGACACAATAGCACAGAGCGGATCATATGTGTGAATCGCGCAGACCAGAAAACGATTCGGATAATTTGAGTTCTGCACAGAATGCTGTATTTTAAAGTGATATGGAGGAGATCAGGAGGAGAAACGGTTAGAGATTAGGAGGAAACTGCAGCTTTACCAAGCTCAACGGCTCTGGCCGAGCTGTTATATAAACTAAATGCTATTGGCTATTTTTAAAAAGGGGTGGAGCTGTTCAATATGTCCCGCCCTGTCTTCCTGTTTCAGTGGAAATTATGTCAACACATTGAATAACGCTGCGCGTTTCAAGGCACTTCAGTGGGCCTTTATGTTCACAGTCTTGTACCTTTGTACTTTCGTCAGATTTTCAAATACTCTTTTGCTCCAAATCAAAGTTTGCAATGTTATGATTCACATTGTAGCTGGTTGGCTTGGTTCATGGCTAATAATGCTTTATTGAAGACTATTTTAAAATCCCTGTGGGAGAAATGAATGGAAAAAATAGTTCCATAACCAGCAGCCCTGAAAAAGTGGACTGGCGCTAATGCACTCTTATCTGAATTACATTTGCCATAAAAACACATTTTTTACCAAGAATTTGACAAAAAAGAGGTTTGTATGTGTCTGACAGTTCAGTAAGCTTTAAAGATTTAAGAACAAAATGGCGGATAGCAACAGCGATTTGATTGGCTGTTTGGGCTGTCAGTCATTTATCTGTCATAAGGTCCATTTCAGCCAGCTCTTTGTGTTCGGTATGCATCAGAAGATGTGTCAGTGGAAAGACCAATGTTAATTAATTTGTATTTCATCGAAAATAATCACACATTACTTGATGCAATGTTACTTCCACCAGTTTCACAGTAAAGCATCTGTTAATCTCATGGCATACCTGCAGGCATATTCTTCTTTTGCAAGTTGTGGCAGATACCATGAGGATGCTGACGTGGAGTCAGTGCTGATGGTTTAATGCAGCTGTACCTGAGCTTAAACTTTAGTCACATTATTAACCCAGATGAGAGCTAAACCAGCACAAGAAATCAGATGCAGGCAAACCACTAATTACATGAGAAACAGCACAGAGCCTCTGCCAAAAATACTAATCTAATTTGTGAACGGGAGCATGACACAGGATGAGCTTAATATAGAGGCGTCAGGATATTTTCTCATCTGCTAAAGGAAAAGGAAGCTTTCTCTTTAAAATCATTTTGGAAATGGACTCAAGATGTCAGCGTGAAACGCTAGCTATGAATAAGGCATTGTGAGGGTGCGAGGTTTCTTCTGGAGTGAACTGTTATTGAATTACGTCACGTGGGTGAATTAAATCAACTTTGTGCTTTTGTTTTGGTTGCATTCTTAAATATGTGAAGCACCTCTAAGGTGGATATGCACTGAGGATTGTTGCTATTTCAACTGTGAAAAAAACACAGCTTAATGGAATATTAATACAGAATAGATGCAGATTGCAAAATCAAGTCAGTGGCAGGATAGTAGTTAGTTGTGTTTGCTAAGTTAAGCATTTGCTATCACAATTGCTAGTAGTTAGGGTTGGTGATTAAGCCTCGTGCACACCGGGACGATTATCGCGTGCGCTTATCGCCATTTTTCAATGCGTCTTTGTGTTCATACCCAAGCGATTTTCACTGGTGCAACGTGCAAATTCACTCCCTGACAGTAGATGGCGCTTTTGATTTGATTGCAGATCAAATAGGATTCGATGGAAACTCACCATAACAACTCCCTCTTATGGAGATTTTTGTAGTCGCTGTGGCGTTTGTCATAAAGTTCTTTGTGTTCAGACACCAAAGAGACCAGCAGCTCTACATTCATCTTGCCTTGTTGCATCTTCTTCTTCGTCTACTTACTTCCTCTTCGTCGTCTTCTTCTTAAGTATCAATGTGTGCTCGGCAAGACCGTTTTGTGCTTGAGTGCCACCAAGTCGTGTTTTACTTCAGCAGCTCCAAGCACGTGAACAAAAGCGCCAATCTCATTGGTCTGCCAGTTTTTAACGCGGCGCGTCAAACAAAAAATGAACCCGCGTTTTTTTTAAATGACGCTTTTACACCTGTCGTTTTGCACGTCGGTGTGCACACTCACATTGGCGCCCTTTGTTTAGTCACGAGGCGTTAAACCTCAGCGATAAATGCGCACGATAATCGCCCCGGTGTGAACAAGCCTTTAGACTTCAGCCGTCCCACACAATTTGTGCATGAATAATATCCCATGCTGCGTGCCTTGTTATAGAAGGAGCTAACATTTCTTGTAGTGGTGTCTAACATTTTGCTATTGCTTTTTTAAGTGATCAGACTTAACATTGTTGCCTTGTGGATGAATAAGCAGGCAAAATATTTAATGGACTTACTCTGAATAAAGTTTTTTGAGTGAATGTAAAATGTTTTCAGAAAACGTAAAGATTTAGGTTAGAATTAAACTTAAATATATCAAAGTCATTTGTATTTTGTTAATGCAGCTGTCACAGATCTTAAAATAAATCCGAAACGTTTCCTTCTGAACAAAACACAATAACATGTTTTCTTTGTGTCAGATGACTTTCCCAGACTAATGATCTGTGCAGACTCACATATGGCAATAACAGAGGCTTGAGTATCATCAGCAGAATGAACAACACAGATCTTTTCATCAGGTTTAGCAGATTTAGTGGTTAAGGCTTGGGCTTGTAAACGGTTGATTCCTGGTTTGAGCCCAATAAGGGAATGGCCCATGAGCAAGAAACATTATCCTTTTGATCAAGACAATAACCTCAGGGAGACTGAGCCTGGTGAAGAAGACTGAGGAGCCATTTTCAACTAAAAACTGAAAACTTTTTAATGCATTTGGGCCGTTCATTTACATGACAACGGCATTTTGGGGTCCTGAAAATGCAAACCTTTTGAAAATGATACTGTTATCATCTCCATGTAAACTACAAAAACATGAATTTGTGAAAACTGTGTCGTCATTACGTGTTCAGTCTATAGGTGCGTAGTGTTTCTTTACAAAGCAACATTGCCGTCTACTGGCTTGGCATGAATAATACAGCATTTTTTGTCGATTCCGGGGATTGATTTGACAACGTTGTCATCTGTACAAGGAAAAACTCCTTGTCGGGTACCCTGAGTCTAGTAAGTTCATGGTGCAGATTTGGAAACAATCTCAACTTGTCCTGCTTTTGTGGCTATAAATAAAGATTGTGAGTCATCATTGAAACCAGCTCACCTAAACAGACTCAACTGCCACTCCCAATTGAGAGTAAACAATCTCATTATGTCAAGTTATATGGATGATATCCAGCTGTGTCACGAGTAAATAAGGCAATGAGCTCAAATTATCACAATTAACACAGGACATCATTTATTATTATAGTATGTAGTCATTGGAGCAATGTTGTGGATGGTTGCTAAAAAATGGGATGACTAGTAATTTCCACAACTTAATTCTGAAAAAACTGAGTTTCTAATTATTGGACAAAAAAACCTCTGCACGTAGTAACCTAGAATACTGTCTAACACTCGATGGCTGCTCTGTCAAGTCCTCGTCATCAGTTAGGAACCTGGGTGTGCTCTTTGATACCAATCTCTCATTTGAAAGCCACGTTTCTAGCATCTGTAAAACTGCATTCTTCCATTTTAAAAATACAGCTCTGGAAAAAATTAAGAGACCACTTAAAGTTCAGAAATCAATGTTAAGTGGTCTCTTAATTTTTTCCAGAGCTGTATATCTAAATTATGACATATGCTCTTAATGCAAAATGCTGAACAGTTAGTTAATGCGTTCATGACCTCAAGGCTAGATTATTGTAATGCTCTACTGGGTGGTTGCCCTGCTCGCTTAGTAAATAAACTGCAGCTTGTCCAAAATGCAGCAGCTCGAGTTCTTACTAGAACCAGGAAGTATGACCATATTAGCCCGGTTCTGTCAACACTGCACTGGCTCCCTATTAAACATTGTATACATTTTAAAATCTTGCTGATTACTTACAAAGCACTAAATGGTTTAGCTCCCCAGCACTTGAGCGAGCTCTTAACGCATTATACTCCATCACGTCTATTGCGATCCCAAAACTCTGGCCAGTTGATAATACCTAGAATATCAAATTCAACTGCTGGCGGTCGATCCTTTTCCTATTTAGCACCTAAACTCTGGAACAGTCTTCCTAGCATTGTTCAGGAAGCAGACACACTCTGTCAGTTTAAATCTAGACTAAAAACACATCTCTTTACCTTGGCATACACATAAAACATAAGGTGTTCGGTGTAATGGTTTTGCTATGCAGTTGCTGTAGTGTTGCTAATGTAGTGATGCACATCACCAAATAAGCTTGCCACTACATCAGATGGTTATAAATTGAACAAAACCTTACAGGTATCATAATCCTCATTTGAACCACATAAATTAATAATGCCAACCTACAACTACTCTAAGTATATCCAACTTTACTGGTTCACAAATAACATCGAATGATTAATTTGTGAATTTGACTGATCCAGAAGATTAAATTAAATTAAATTAAATGTATTAATTTGCAGCAGTTAACTAGGGAGTCAAGTGAAAAATAAACACTTGATTTGGTCTTGTCCCGCTCAAATGAGCCAAGATCTGGGAGTAATATGATATTCTCAGATCAAGTGTGCTCTTAATAATTCATAATAATGTCAAGCTGAGCTCTAAGGTCTATCTTATTTGTGTCGCATTAGAAACCTCTCTTTTACTGGAGTAATATTTTATTAGTGTTTCTCTACTTTAACTTAAGCACCACGAACAAACATTTCATAATTAATTTCTCTTGCCATTGCAGGATGTAGGCTTGTCTGTGCATTATAGTGAAGACAACTCCGAACACATTTCCTAGCATGTATGCCTATGAAAGATGACAGAGCCAATCAGAGTAAGTCATTCTGCAGAGAGACTCCGCCCACACGCTCTCTAATTGGCTGTGATCTTTGATTGATTTGGTAGTCGTGTCTGGCGTGGAGAGACAAATTACTTGTCGCTGGAGTCTTATCGCATCGCTTCTTTTTAGGACATGGTGTAACTCCTATACTGTCTCCATTTAATGGCTGATACAACATTTACACAAACTCAACTCCACACTTCACGATGAAACTTGAGCTTGTTGACTATATGGTGAGTTTCACCATCAGACCAAACACAGGCCTGAACGCTCATGATAACAGAATTCACTCGAGGCTGATGTCATTTCACGGCAGAGGTGGTTAAACTGGTTTTACCTGAACAGTTGGTCGGTGTAAGTATGCAAACTATGTGGGTTTCATGAGCAGCGCATGTGGAGTAAACACAGTCTATCTGACTCTTCGCATTGGTTTCCTTGGGGAAATCATTCTTCTGACACTTTTCCAATGTGGTCCGCTTTGTGGAACGTCTACCATGCCACATAAAGAACAACACACATGGGCCAAGAGTGATGGTACGTACTGCAAATACTGTGAAAATGTCATGCTATGTAGATACTGTGATACTAGACTCATGACTCATGGACACATGACTCTTTCTTTGTAAGTGGGGCCATAGTGTGGAAATGTGTGGTGTAAGTGGGTTACACCATGATAAGGCAGCTCTGTGTTTGTGTGGTTGCTGTTGTTACGTGCTGTAAGTTGTCTAATCGGCACGGCAGACGGGCAGAGACATCCTCTCCATTGTCCCGAGGCAGTCCTGGACAATATCAGGATGTCTATCCAAGACTTTTCTTCATTAGATCCCAGTCTCCACAACGGCCCGTAGAGCCTCTGATCTCAACATTTCTCTTTTAAGGCTTTTGTTAGATGATCAAATTCTTTTTCTTATCCCAGTAGAGACAACCGTAAGTAACCCATTAGGTTGTTTCCCCTAAAAGTTGTAAATTTTGAGTGTACGTGTCTAACACATCGAGGACAAAATGTAGAAAATGCATTCGTGCTTGGATTTCAGGAGAGCACAGCAGGTTTTAAGCAGCCTGAGCAGTCACAAGACTGGAAGCGATGGGAATTCTTGAGCGAGGTTTAGATTAATCTGTGGGCTGCTGAATTGTTTCACCTTTTGATCCCTTGTTAGTGGTGTTGTTCAAGAGAGACAGGGAATGAAATGGTGGATGGGAATACGTATGTGGAAATGCCTGCCTCGTATCCACTGCAGTTGTTGTGCTGTTTATAGAGACCAGCTCACATTTTACAATCTAGTGAAAATGTGTAGAACATGTAAGTGGCGTTTTTATGGCAATTGTTTGCGATTGCGATTTTTTTTTTTTTTTTTGCTGTGCTTGTTTGTAGAGCTGCCAAAAAATCATATTGTGGTTATATATCAATGATATGATTATTATACAATTATTCTGATTATTATCATTATTAAATTAAAAATATTGAACAAAATAAGAGATGATACTTTTTTATTAATAATATTTTACTGTAAAAAATCACATTCATTCAATTTCTAAAATCACATTACTCAATACCAGTCAGATTTATTTGTATAGCACAATGCACATAATTTCAAAGCAGCTTTACAGAAATCCATTATGTTAATGTTTATAATATCTCCATGAATTATAGCCACACTATAAAGGCGATAATATAGCAGCTGACTTGACAATATATGTCAGTTTCTTAATTTTCAAACATTAAACCATCAAGCTTTTATTTTGGTGGAAAACCACTGGGAATTCTTAGGGCCCTTTCACACCTACCTTGTTTGGTCCGGATTTTCGGACTTTTCAGTTTGATCCGAATCAAAATTACAGGTGTGAAACCTCCCCCGGACCACAGTCCGGACCAAACAGACGAAATTTGGTCCGAGGTAGTCTCGGTCCGGATCAAACTGAACAAATGTTTGGTTCGTTTCTAGTGTGAAAGCATTTTCTGTATGGTTCGGACTTTCAGACCATTTACAGGAAGTTCCGGTGGTTCCCGCGCAGCCTAAACAACTGTATGGAAACAAACTGCCACTCACCTTGGTCTCTCTCCAAATGGAGGTGCCAGGGCTCGCAGGATTGCTTGCAGTCTCCTCCTTTCCTGCCGGCGACGATAAAAATGTTTGCACAATGAGGACGTTCATTTGGCGAATTTGAACTAGCCTCGAGTACAGTTGGTGCTGCAGGTAGTAATGCCATAATAATAACAGTAATAACTTGGTGCGGACTTTCAGGTGTGAAAACGCCCTTAGAGTTTCTGTTTGTTTGCAACAGGTTTTTAAACGCTTCTCATTAAAAGTCTGGTGAAATGTGTGGCACACAATGCATTTCCAACCGCTGTGAGACACCGTAAACGGTTATGAACTGTAAATGAACACAGCGCCGCACTTGCAGCGCATATATTTATTTAATTACATCACAGCATTTGCAATTTGATAATCGCACTAAGTTAATTGGAAAATTCAATTTTATTCCGATTACGATTTCAGCTATAGAGTGCAACAGTTCCCGCCCCCTTTTTCAGCACCACTGGAAGTATTTTTTCATTAATTTTTCCCATAGGGATTTAAAAAAAAGTCTTCGTTAAAGAGGTATAAGCTATGAACCAAACCAACCAGCTATGAGACGAATCACAACATTACAAACTTTGATTTGAAGTAAAAAAGTATTTGAAAATCGGACAAAAAGTACAAAGGTAAAAAAAAGAGTTTAAAGTAAAAGACTTTAGTGAGGGAAAGAACTACATTGTGCATTGCGAACAGCATAATCGAATTAAAAATGAAATATAAAAACGAAATATTTTAAGTTTACTGCAGAATATGCATATATAGGCTACATACAGTAAACTAAAATGTATTCAGACACCTTCATAATTTTCTCACATTATCACAGTTTATTCACTATAGTTTAAAAAATGGTAATAAAATATGACAAGAACTCAGAGTTAAACTGTGTCAGAACAAATTCATCTTGATAATGTCAGATAACTTTGATAGAAAGGTATGTAATGGATTACAATCAACCAATCAGCTGTTAAATTTAAGAACACAATTAGATAATACCAATTTAGGTCAACCAATGACCAAGCAATGCTTCATTTTGTTCAGTCTGTGGTGTGAAAGGTCGCATTAGCAATTAAAGAAAGAACACTTCAGCAAAACATGGTCAGGTCAAAGTGTCTGAATCGTTTTGGTCCCAAATTTTTACTGTTAGTCACTGTATGAAGAATTTTTGGGTATAATAACTCACAGTTTACTTTATTTTGCTATCCTCACTTACATAAATGAACTATAGTGTCCTGCACACACTAGTAAAACATATCTGGTGTCTGAATCATTTTTGGTTTGACTGTATATACACACAAATATTTCAGTATTTTAAGAGCGTAGGGAGCGGTGCTTCATGGGACTGGGCGGAGCTAAAGAGATCTTTTGGGAGCATGTTGCTTGTTTCGACTCTCTGGTGTAATTTTCCATACAGCATCATGGGTAATGTAGTTTTTCGCCAGGAATTCCATTGTTAACAGTAGGACCGCCAGGGGTCGTTGTATACCTAAAACCGCCAGCAGGTAAAATTTACCCATGCACATGATTACTGTTTTGATATGGCTAAAAAAACGTATTATGTCACTGTATTATGCCACTGTCTTCATAAAGTAATGTTTAGAGTCATGATTTTAAGCAGGCCACACTAATCACTTTTTGGTGAATATAGGCGAAACCAGCCTGCAATGACAACGAGAATTAGATGGAAATAAATACATATTTGGGTGGTGTAATATTGTAATAAAATGTCATTAATCACATTATAACATAACCCATGTTATTTAAATTACTAAAATACTCTAAATAGACAAGAAAGAGCAATAATAATTTACCGCACTGCATAGGATGTATGATGCAACGGCAAATTCAAGCGCAGTTTCACCTAATTAATTATTAATTTGTTTAGTTGTATCATTTATAATTTGAATAAGAGAACAACACCAGTAAACTTGGGGTAATCATGAAAATGGTTTTATTCATTACATCATAGATCGGAAATATTCTTTTTCAGGAAACGGCAAGACTTGAATGTATAGCAACACAGTAGCAAACAATACACGATAAAAATTGTGCTGGCGGTTTTAGGTATAAATGGCCTGTTTTTTAATCTGATTTTATCTAAACAGTTTTTAACAACAGGGGATTGTAAATAACACAATTTTAGTAAAAGTCAATGAATGGGAGACTTGGATATTTTATTGAAAATCTGTTATGTACATTTGAAAAACAGCCATGGGTAAATTTTACCCCATGGCGGTTCTAGTGTTAAACATGATCGTTTTAAAAATAAGCTGAAATAATGCCTACTAAAGCCTTCAGCAGAAGCAAATACCATTGATTAACAACCTCGTAGCTCACAGTAGGTCTGTCTTTAAAGGTTTATAAGTTATTATTAAAAATCTATTTCCCTGTGAAGAAAATGAATGGAGTTTTTACCTCCGGAACCCGCCTGTTGCACTCTATAGTTGCTAGGGTAATGCTAGGTGGTTGTTAGGGTGTCTGGTTACAGTGTTCTGTAGCGGGTCAAGTTTCATTGCAGGTCTTAGTGGTTCTCTTGCTGAGTCATGTCTGGTTGAACTGACCTATATGATGGAATTTAAGCTCACACACTTCACATGCCAAAGTCACAATGAAAAAAGCCAATTTTTTTGGCACGCAACTCCTTTTCCCCTGCCTTGTTAGGTTATAGGTCGTGTTTAATGCATTAGAGCCACAGTGATGATATCAAATGACTTCCTGCGTGTGCACTCACTAACACACAGTGCGCGTTTGTCACAGAGCCCAATAGCCCAACAATCCAAGACATTTGCCTCTTTTATTCCGCCATGGGAATCCTCTCAGATGATGCAGGATTTTTGTGCTGTAGACGTAGGTTTGCCTGTGGGGGATCTCTCGATAAAAGCCGCTTTATGCACTGTGTCAAAGAGAGCCCAGAAAGCATTGTGTGCAGCCAGGACATGGTTAGTGTCATCATTTTTGTCTTTATAGAAAACATTCATTGTTTCCTTGAACCCTTGTTTTCCAAGTTGGCCGAAGCCGCAGTCACCCCTCTATAGACGTCCCAGGCTATCAGAAAGATATAGGAAATCTTTTTTTTTTTGACCTAAAAAGGGTTTTAGCAGTTGACAACAGAGTATGAAGTGAAAATGGGAGATGAAATTCAAAGCAGCTTAGTGGAGTGATGCAGATGGGATTTCTCTTCCCAAGCAATGGATCCAGGAAGCTGGCAGAGAGAGAGAGAGAGAGCTCCAGCAGAAATACAGGAGTGACCTACTTCCTCTGTCTGCTGGATCAATCTCAGCCATCTTCACATACAACCTGAGGAGCCTTCACACAGTTTCTGTTTTTGACGAAATGATGTCCTTTCCATTTGGTTGAGACGATGCCATTTTAGTTAATTTTACATGGATTGGAATGAAAACGATACGACACTGATGATGATGTGAATCGATGTGAATGTCTTTGCATTTGGCCTTTAAAATAAAGTATTTTTTGTAAGAAATCTTCTACTATTATGTGTGCGAGCTCCTCTCCTTGTTCAATATAAGCAAAAACGTGAACACTGAAAACCTGAGACACCCGTAACAATAGGGAGCACTAAATACTTGTGAAAAAAGTGTAAACGAGTCTTAAAAATAAAAGCTTACCGTCTAAGAGCCGCATGACTGTCATGTTTTCGTGCCTCACTGATGGTACCAAACTTCCCCCATACGTGATTTTAAAACATAAGACGGTACCCAGATTTCAAAACTACAATAAGATTTCACTTCTACTGTTATTGACATTTTGGTAGGCTACATGGTTTTCACTAAGAGATGGATAGCCTAATTGTGATATAATTCAGATAAGCTACAGGCTATTTTGTGGTATGCCAAAAAGTGTATTCCGATTTACTGAATACTGAATCTTTTTTTTGTGCAAGTGAGATTAGTAAATGCCTGCTTACATTTAGTCTACAACTACAGTAACCATCATGTTTTCACACAACCCCTCTGCACTTACTCCCGATTTTTTTTTACATGGGGACAGGAGAGCTGTCAGTCAATAAATGGGAAAACAAAGTAACTTACGTTACTTATTTGAAAAAGTAACTCAGATATTTTGTTGTAAATTTAAAAGTAATGCGTTACTTTACTAGTTACTAGAAAAAAGTAATCTGATTAACTCAAGTTACTTGTAATGCGTTACCCCCAACACTGATTGTGAGACAAACTCGATGTAGCTGTAGAGCAGCTCGACAGAAGACAAGAGTGTGGTTATTCAGCTCAGTTCAGTACACGTTTTGTTTTCGAGAGAGCTGCTTTACCTGCTGAATACAGCGGTTCAGTTCTTGCGGCTCAAACTGCTTTGATTATTTGAATCAATTCTTTCTACATGTGTCTTCTGCATTGATAATACTTTAGTTACATCCACAGTGTTTAATTAAACTCAGTTATCATTTACATTTTCTTTTTCATCTTGTCTTCATTATCATTGACAAAAAAATACTTTTTTCAACTTTGTATTCATCAGAAATTTCCATACAACTCCATATGAAAGACCTTTGTACTTGTTTATTGTGGTTTATTTATAGTATCCAATTCCCTGTTGAAAGCATTTGAAAGGGAGACACGGTCGGTCTGCTGCTAATTACAGAAAAATACAGAAGTCATCAGTGACAGAGACTATGAAAACATGTTCATTTTAGATGCGCAGTGTTCAAGTCTCGACGGTACACCACAGACTGTTCTAATGTTTTATTAACACTTGAATGGTAAGATGTTGCCCAAATAGAAAGCTCCGGTCTGATTTGCTAGCGCTGTACAATTTCCTGGAGTCTGGGTGCACAGCTTTATCATGTCCACACATGCCTTCTTCCCTACTATACAGGGTTCCCATAGGTCCTTGAAATCCTTGAAAGTTTGTGAATCTGAAAAAAAAATGTCAAGGCCCTGGAAAGTTTTTGAAAATAAACACATAGATACAGGTCCTTGAAAGTGCTTGAATTTATTTTGTGCAAGAAGTTTTCTGGAAAAAATTCCATCTTATTCCCTCCGGTCCGCTAATGTGTTATTTCGCCAACACTTCGTGGCCTATGCATACTAGCTTGCTTGATTTACGTCAGTTACACACATTTACGCGTTACGTTAAGTGTTTCCCGCGTGAGGTACTTTGTGTTGTACGTTGCCATGACGTTCGCGCGCGCACGAAACTACTACGATGGTACCTCAACGTTTTCAGTGCGTACACTGAACCCAATGACTGTATATTGTGTTCAATAAACATAAAACATTTGTGATAATCTGTTGCCCAAATATTTTATTTAATGTAATGTTGAATTGCTTTGCTTGTTAAGATAATGTAAACCCATGAGGCAAGAAAAACTTAAAAGCATATTCATATAAAACTTCTGGTTACATGAGCCTAAGCTCTTTTCAATAAAATCCATGCAGAAGTTAATATCAGATCATTTTATAATACAGTATAGGATGTGCCGAATATTCTTCAGTTTTATGCAAAACAGAATATCAGATCTCTGTCATATGGCCAAAAATAAATGCAAAAAAATGCTTTTTTTCATAGTTGTGTTTGACACATGAAAATTGTAACACTGTATCTTACAAGGTAACACAATGTAACCTTGCTCTCACTTGAAATGTGTCCCCGCATTAAGTCCTTGAATTTGAGAGTATTGGACCTGGAAAGTCCTTGAAAGGTCCTTGAATTTGAAGTTAACCAAGGTGTGGGAACCCTGGTTAGCTTTGAGGCCATCGCTATGCTAGTTAGAAGAAATATGCACTTTACAGTTTTTCTCTTCCAGGTAAATGGACTAAAAATATCGACAGTCCAAAAATCTTCACTGACTGACTATCCTGATTGAAATGTTATGCTTTTAACTGACTCCTAAAAAGAAAGAAAGTTCATAGAAGTTCCTAGAAAGTTCATGACTGAGGACTCTTGGGCCAGAAATATGTTCAGTGGTCAAATATAGACTAATGTGTGGTTGACGTAACCTGAGGAGTCAGTGAGTATGGATAGTAAGTCAATGTTCAAGGACTCTTTGGTCAGAAATATGTTCAGTGGTCAAATATGGACTAATGTCTGGCTGATTTAAAATCAGAAGGAATCTATGAGATTATATAGTAAAAAAAAAAAAATTTGTGGACCCTTTGGCCAGAAATATGTTCAGTTGGTCAAATATAGACTAATGTGTGGTTGACGTAACATAAGGAGGAGTCAGTGAGTATGGATAGTAAGTCAATGTTCAAGGACTCTTTGGTCAGAAATATGTTCAGTAGGTCAAATATAAGGTGTGGGAACCCTGACTATATAAAAGGTTAAAATCAGTATGTGAAATAATTAGTATGCCTGAATTCACAGAATTCATAAAACAGTAGGTGAAAACAGTAGGTGCGCATCCAAGGGACACTTTCTCTCCCATAAGGCCATGCGGGGAGTCATGAATAGCAGGGAATTTAGGCAAATGACGCCTTAGTGACATGACAATGCCAACAATGTAGTCCATCTGGATAAATAAACGCATTCACACTATATAGAACATATGCTTGAACTACAGGACAGTATGTGATTTTGGACGTGAAGCTCCAGGCTGCTTGTAAACTTGTCATTGGGTTTTACAAAGTTTGTGAGGTTCAAGACATCAAACAAATGGGAATATACAGGTGTTCTCAGATTGTGAACTGTCAGTTTGTCTACAGCTATGTTTCCATCTACCTGTTTTTATGCACACTTTGGGATGTTCCATATAAACGCAGAATGGAAACACCAAGATGTGCATTAATTCTATGAATTCTCATAAAAAAACGTATGAGTTTTTTTTTTTTTCAAGTAAAGTTAAATGCTTTATAGTATGAATGGAGATATGAAAGCTGAGGGAAACGTCTGACCCACATTACTGCTGATTTTAATATGTCCTGCCATGCTCTTCTGCTCTCCGGTGCTCATATAAACATGCTTACAGGTGTCTCTTCCTTGTGTGTGTTTGGTTACAGTACCTGAAGACCTGTCCTTAGAGGAGCGAGACGAGCTGTCCAACATACGGCGCAGGAAAAAAGAACTGCTTGATGATATCGAGGTGAGAATGCAGTCGAAAATAGTTGTAGAAATCAGAATGTAGATGTATCACATCAAATAATTATTAAAGAAAATGCATTTATTGCTTCGCATAATTCCTCTATAGTTGCATTCTGAACATAAACTGTTTTTCTTCATTGAATGCAACATAAAAAGGAGCTTGTTTCTCAGCTTTAGAACATTATAATAGGCATTTGGGAGACACTTTCAACTTACATTGTATTCAAGGTATACATTTTGCATGAGTCAACGCCATGAGTGTTTGAGCTATTGAGTCTTCTGTTTGACGTGAGCCTCTGTTTCACAGCGCTTGAAGTTTGAGATCGCTGAAGTGATGACGGAAATCGAGCAGCTCACGTGTGTGGGCGAGAGGTGAGTTATGAGAGATGGGAAATGTTGCCTCTCTTTTGTCCGAGTGTCCTCACGGATCTGTCCTCTTCTAAACATTCGTTAAGCTCTCTATTCAGACTGTGTCGTCCGGTTGACAGGTCACCGCTCACACATCTGAGAGGAGGAGGAGGGGACGTGTGCTGTACACGCTTATGTCTTTTATTGCGCTTACAGGAATATAGATTGACTCAGTGTGAGGAAATGGGTGTTGAGTATCTAACATTCAATAACCGTAAGGGCCCTATTTTAACGATCTGAGCGCATGGCGCAGGGGCACTTAGGGCGTGTCCGAATCCACTTTTGCTATTTTAACGACGGAAAAAACGGTCGGCGCTCCAGGCTCATGGTCCAATAGGGTTGTCCCTAGTCTCTTAATGAGTCATGGGTGTGTTTTGGGCGTAACGTGCAATAAACCAATCAGAGTCTCATCTCCCATTCCCTTTAAAAGTCAGTTGTGCTCGCGCCATGGCAGATTCGCTGTTTACATGCGAGCAGAAAGACTGAACGCTTCTCCAGAGAGGAATCCTTTTATTTTTAATATTTAAAAATGTGTGTGTGCTGCTGCGCGTTCCTGTGTGTGTAATAAGCAGGGTTGGGAAGGTTACTTTTAAAATGTATTTCACTACAGATTACAAAATACATGCTTTAAAAAGTCATTTGTAATGTATTTCGTTAGATTACACAAGTTTTGTAAATTAATCTGAACACTTTAGAGTACTTTGGAACACTAATAAGGTGTGTAACACAAAGGGACCACCAAACATAGGACTGGGTTTTTCTCTGCATATTATTTTAAACAACATCAGTTTTCCACAATATTTCTTGAAGCAAAAAAAAAAAAAATGCAGACAATCTTAGAAAAAAGAAAAAAAATACTGATGCTCAAGAAGGAAACACGATGCATTAACTTTTGGAATTGGATGAACGGTAAATTGTACTTATTTTGTCTTCTGGGAAACATGTAGTTATTAGCTTCTGAAGGGCAGTACTAAACGAAAAAATATGAATAAGAAATTTAGACATTATCCTGTTCCAAAGTTTTCACCCCCTGCTCTTAATGCATTGCATTTCATACAAAGCTTGTTTCCGCCACTAAATATAAAAATAAAAAAGGTAATTGCGACTTTTTATCTCACAATTCAGACTTTTTTTCTCACAGTTGCGAGATTTAAACTCACAATTGCGTGTTATAAACTGAGAATTGTGAGATGAAACCCGCAATTACCTTTTTTTTTTTTATTAAAGTCGCAATTCTGAGTAAATACGTCAGTCTTTTTTCCCCTCATAATTGGACATTATAATTCACAATTGTGAATGTTTATATCTCACAATTCTCAGAAAAGAAGTCAGAATTGTGAGATGAAAAAGTTGCAATTACCTAAACAAATGACTTAACATGAAATAGTCGTGGATCATCAGGTTCAGACAGACAGTTCAGATTCAAGGGTATGTACATTTTTGAATGTGGCAATTTGTATAAATTCAGTCATTTTGTCTTGTGGAGTACATGTGAACATTTATTATGTGAAATAGCTTATTCAGGACAGTACTAAATAAAAGTAACATGCAATTTTTATGATCCTAGATCGCTCTCATTTTGTTAAAATTAAAATTTAGCATGTTCTGCAAGGGGTATGAAACTTGTGAGCACGACTGCATCTTAGGATGCTTTTGCAGACTATCAGAGTCTGAGAATCACCAATCACTGTTTACATTAATTGCCTGTTACAGTTTACAATAATGTTTAAATGAAATAAATGACATTAAAATTCAAAGTAATCACTTTGGTGATCTAAAATACTTTTTGGATGTAACTGTAATTTGATTACCACCCATTTCAAAAGTTAAAGGAAATCTCGCACACTATCGATACTTGCAAAAGATATCAAAACTTTTTATTAGCAACGTTTCGGTCTCATGACCTTCATCAGGCATATACCTGGTACATACATATGGTATATGCCTGATGAAGGCCATGAGACCGAAACGTTGCTAATAAAAAGGTTTGAGATTTTTGGATATTTTTTTATCCTCTTTCCTACGCATCTATCTATTACCAACAGGTGTGCGATGGTAATTGTCAATTAATTACCACCCATTTAAAATGTAACTGTAATAAAATACAGTTACTCAAATTTTGTATTTTAAATGCGTAACTAAGTTACATGTATTTCGTTACTCCCCAACCCGTGTGTGTAATAAGCAGAGTGTACGTGTGTTGTGCACCGCCTATAGGCTCATATTACTAACACACCCTTTAAATAACACAAAAAATACTGCGCTATTGACTTTAGAGCAGGTTTGTGTTGGTCAATGGCGTAGTCGTTTTCATTTCCTTAAAATAGCAACGCTCCAACAATGCTCCCAAACACACCTGGTTTTCAGACCAGACGCCCATGGGCGAACAGATTTTATTTAAATCATACGATAAGGAATACATTTTTTTCTCGATTTTCTGAGATTAAAGTAATGAAAGCATAATGTAACAACTTAAAACTACCCTCCGTGTCCAAAAAGATCATTTATTGAGAATAAGCTAAATTAATAAGTATAATTTCGGAGTGTCTATTTACACCAAGTGCAACTAGCGCGCCTTGTTGGCAAGCACTGTTTGCACTAGCTCCGCCCAACAATGGCTGGTTGGGCCACAAAAGATGTGTGTGTCTTTCTTTTTCCTGTAAGCGTGTGTCTTTCAACGTCTTCAGTGGCGTAGTCAGTAGAGCTCATGGATCTTGGTTTTGACATGATCGACCCGGGTTCGAATCCGCCTTTTGTCGAACTCGCTCTTCTCCCTTTTCCCATCACATATCACATTGAAAGGGCATTTACTTTCAATAAAAATTAAGAAAATGTTCTAAAAGTGGAAATAAAGTGCCTAACGAAATGTTTAATAATAATAAAAGCATTTATTGGGTAGGGTTAGGGGTAGGTGTAGGGAGGGCTTTTATTGTACCATTAAGGCGGCATCCATTTAATAATTTTAATAAATATAATCATTTACACTCTGTTATTATTGCATCCTGTTAATGTACAACAATACTGAGGTGCGAATAGTATGTATCTGTCAAAATAAAGTATAAATAGCATCTAATTTCTATTTACACATATTGCAAAGAACAAAGAAAAAACACATATATATCACTATTTTCACTTAGCCGCAAATAGCCGCTGCCGTATAATTTTAGGGCTTCGAGGGAATGGAGGGAATGGAGGGAAGGGAGTGCTACAGCTACGTGAGGAGAGCATAAGGGTTAAATCAACAGGACTTGTGCCTGTAATCAGGACTGTTTGATAGTTATGAAAGTGTTGTTTGGCACATTGTATCCGCAGGCCAATCATACAAGAGGTTCTTTGTCTTCTTTAGTCCTATTAGAGGATATTTGTTAAGACATATTTGCTTCCATTTGCAGCAAAACAACACAGAGAAACAAACAAATTGCAATGGGAAGAAAGAAATTCAACATGGACCCCAAAAAAGTAAGTTGTCTTTTCTACGATGACCCAGATATTTGAGAATCTATTCCATTTTCATTCGTTCCTAAATATTTGAATGATATCAAAGCCTAGTATTTGTATCGACAATTTTTCCCTGACAGTGTATTACATTTGGAAATCTTCCACCTGACATTTCTAGGGTTGATCCTAAAATCCTGTTTTAAATCAAATTCCTCGCAGGGGATCCAGTTTCTTCTGGAGAATGACCTTCTGCAGCAGACGCCTGAAGACATCGCTCAGTTCCTCTATAAAGGAGAAGGCTTGAACAAAACTGTCATTGGGGATTACTTGGGCGAACGGTAAAGCTTCGCTTCATTCCTTTAGTTTCTCACCCTGGTTTATTCAGTGTGTGTGTGAGATCTGTGCCTGATTCATCACAAAAATCCTCCGGAAATTGATTGTCTGGGTTTAGTGAGCAAAACAGCAGCAGTGAAACGCAACACGTGTGCCTCTGAAGGAAACGGACCACCTCTTGGGATGCCACTTGTCAAAACAACAGGATTTCATGAAGCATAGCTATAGATACAAACGGGCGAAGGCTGCCGAGCATCGCAAATGATCTTAAAAATCTACTTTTTAAAGACAAGCACGCGATCTTTCTTTGCAGAAAGTAACCGTCTCTTCTGTGTGTGGTTGTTGTTTTTCTCGTAGGGATGATTTCAACATCAAAGTGCTCCAGGCTTTTGTAGAGCTCCATGAATTTGCCGACCTCAACCTCGTTCAGGCTCTGAGGTGGGAAAAGCTTCTCTGCAGGAAAAAATGTATTATCGGAATAGTGGTACCATTAGTTACCAATGAAAACAATGAAACAATTCAGATAGTTTTGTGAACACAAAAGAAAAAGAAAGTACTCATAAAAGTTAATTTGATTGAACTAATCTGTTTAATTTAAGTTTACCCTACCCTAAACCAGTTAATTATTTTGAGCGTTAGCGTTTACTGGACTTGTTGACTCATGACTGATTTTCTGACGGATTTGCTGTCTCCACACAGGCAGTTTCTCTGGAGTTTCAGACTTCCCGGCGAGGCACAGAAGATTGACAGAATGATGGAGGCGTTTGCATCCCGGTACTGCCAGTGCAACCCTGGAGTCTTTCAGTCCACAGGTCAGACATGAGCAAAACTGCCAGCATCCATACTAATGCAAACCTCGCTTCTTCATGGAGATGTTGGTCCAAAAAACATCAGTTTAGGCCCAAAACACACTCAGTCGAAAGTATGCATTTACAGCATTGCTGCAAGGGAATTATCATAAAGTGTTTTTTTTTCAGGGGTGCATTTTCCAAAAGCATCGTTACCCAACTATGGTTGCAAGTTCCGTCATTACCAACATAGTTGAACGATTTGCTGTTTTTACTGAAACCATAGATCCAACTTTCTTCCAAGTTTTGGGATGTCTGCCTTTACATGCACACAGGGGCGCAGGAGACATTTTCAAAGTGGGGGGGGGACCAAACTATAAGCAAAAGCCCAGATAGTAAGATCAGATTTCCAGATATCGGACCACCACTTCAGGCTTACTGTCTGACCACCATCATATATTAAACTTGCCTGATCATTAATAGAATAATATTGATTATTATTACAATACGAAGTGAAATAAGAAGTACATATAAATGATCAAAATGCCTGCAGAATGCCAAATCTGTCCCCTGTAGACCAGCCTTTTATGTGGGATGTCTCAAGTTTTAACCTTGCACAATTCTACTTTGATAAATTTTGATTAGGGGTGTGCGATATCTCGATATTTTCTAGAATTTTATCGATAACAATAATTAAACGATATTTTGCTGAGTGTGTTATTGTGCTGGTACCTTGGCAGGTTTAGGACTGCCGTGGACAGCTGACTCCTAAAGTTTTTGATATTCTTCATATTCTGTGTGGTGGTCAGTTCACAGCAGTGACAGAAATCATTTTTTCCAATCTGTTTCAACTGATTTTTTACCTTTTTATCAGCATTTTTACCTTTTTAATTTTATTTTTTAAACCTAATTGTTTGCATGCATCATCGTTTGTGTCAATTTCATAATTTAATCAAATTTAATTATAATAATAAGACACAATAGGGCTGTTACTAATCAAATTAAATAACAAAATTCGTCTTTGCAATGGAGAGGAAAAACACAGAAGCTGCATCTGAAGTGGCATTTAGATGCATTTATAGTTTAATGAGCTCAGAGGTGACAAATGAATAATCTGCAGTTACAAATGCATTAATAATGTTTTGATGTTTTAAACATAAAACGTTGAAATATTGATATTTGAAATTTTTTAAAACATGAAAAGATACTTTAAATGTGAATTTAAAACCGCCATTAGGTGGCAGCAAGTCACTGTTAATGAGTGAGTCATTGAGATTCAACCGATTCATTTAAACAGCTGATTCATTCAGGAATGAAGCATTTGACTGTCGTAATCTATCATAGTCATTGAATCATTGATTCAATTGATTCGTTCAAAAAGTGGATTAATTCTGTAAGGAAACACCGCTGTGTGTTGCTCAGAGATGCAATTACAGTGCTGTGGCTTTGTTTTGAACTATTTTCGTTGGCGACATAGAGCAAAAACAGGCATTATGGTGCCTAAATTGTAAGACACTTATTAACTTCTTGTTTGGTAAACTTGTATAAAATCAGTATCACATTTGTTATGCTGATGCCTGAAGAAAAACTGCACTCTTCGTGTGAAATGTATTAACTATATTAAATTATATAATAGAGTAAATCACGCAGTGAAAGCGTAAATGCGCACCCACACTAGTCTAATCTACCAGACTACATCAAATAGCGTATGCGTGCGCTCTCTGGGTGTGTGTGAGGGATATACTCTCTAATGTCAGATCATACATCGTTAAAACAACAATTATGATATTATCGCAGGCGATATCGCATGGCTTGAATTACTTGCAATTAATTTAATGTTTTAGTTTGAAGTTTTAGTTAGCAAATTGCGCAGGCTATTTTCCCTTATCAAAAGTGTGGGGGTCGATTGCTGTCTTTTCAAAACTGCGGGGGTCAACAGCGCGCCTGCATGCACATGAACTTTAATGACATCCCATTCTTAATCCGTAGGGTTTAATATGGAGTTGGCCCACCCTTTGCAGCTATAACAGCTTCAACTCTTCTGGGAAGGCTTTCCACAAGTTTTGGGAGTGTGTTTATGGGAATTTTTGACGATTCTTCTAGAAGCACATTTGTGAGGTCAGGCACTGATGTTGGACGAGAAGGCCTGGCTCGCAGTCTCCGCTCTAATTCATCCCAAAGGTGATCTATCGGGTTGAGGTCAGGACTCTGTGCAGGCCAGTCAAGTTCCTCCACACCAAACTCGCTCATCCATGTCTTTATGGACCTTGCTTTGTGCACTGGTGCGCAGTCATGTTGGACAGGAAGGGGCCATCCCCAAACTGTTCCCACAAAGTTGGGAGCATGAAATTGTCCAAAATGTGTTGGTATGCTGAAGCATTAAGAGTTCCTTTCACTGGAACTAAGCCCAACCCCTGAAAAACAACCCCACACCATAATCCCCCCTCCACCAAACTTTACACTTGGCACAATACAGTCAGGCAAGTACCGTTCTCCTGGCAACCGCCAAACCCAGACTTGTCCATCGGATTGCCAGACAGAGAAGCGTGATTGGTCACTCCAGAGAACACGTCTCCACTGCTCTAGAGTCCAGTGGCGGCGTGCTTTACACCACTGCATCCCACGCTTTGCATTGCACTTGGTGATGTAAGGCTTGGATGCAGCTGCTCGGCCATGGAAACCCATTCCATGAAGCTCTCTACACACTGTTCTTGAGCTAATCTGAAGGCCACACGAAGTTTGGAGGTCTGTAGCTATTGACTTCTGCGCACTGTGTGCCTCAGCATGCGCTGACCCCGCTCTGTGATTTCACGTGGCCTACCACTTCGTGGCTGAGATGCTGTTGTTCCCAATTGCTTCCCCTTTCCATCATATGATCGAGTCGCCGCAGACCAGAAAACGTATCGGACCCGTTTGGATTCTGCACAGAATGCTGTATTTTAAAGCGATATGAAGGAGATTAGAAGGAGAAACGGTTAGCGATTAGGAAGAAACTGCGGCTTTACCAAGCTCAACGGTTCTGGTCGATCTGTGATATAAACCAAACGCTACTGGCTGTTTTTAAAAAAGGGGAGGGGCTGTTCGATATGCCCCGCCCTGTCTTCCTGTTTCAGTGGAAATAACGTCAACACATTGAATAACGCTGCATGTTTCAAGGCACTTCAGTGGGCCTTTAAACTTAACTAGCTACCTGAATGATAACACACCTGGTTTAATGGCACCATCATTTTGGTACATGATGCCATATTATTTAAAACAAACTTTTTGTGTGTGTTTTTCCTTTGTGTTCATCTGTAGCAAAACGCATACTATCTGATCACAGCTTATAGAGCATTCTTTGATTGTTTGTGGTAATGAAATGAATGGAGAGGTCAGTGGTCTTATTGCTCCCCGCTGGGCTGTTAATGTGGCACGGACTCGCAGGTTAAACGCCCTGTCGTCTGCTGATCTGAATACTGACAGAACAGACACTTGTTCGAGTTAAGAGCTCATGTCATGATGTGTTTAGAGAGTAAACAGTGACTGTGCTGTACTGAAGCCGTAAGAAAACAACTCTGTCTGGCAGCGAAACACTTTTCCTCCTGTGTTTTTCTCGCCACAGCAGTGACTCTCACCCACGCTCATGTCAGGCTTTCGGCTCTGAAGTAAAACTAGCTGCACTGTTGGACTGACATAAAAAGCGCAAATGCTCAGAATATTAGGGTGAAAGATAGAAGATTGAGAAAAAAAAATGTTTTCTCTGTGACGAGCCTTTAAATCAAAACAAAGCTTCCCTATAGATAGAAATGATACTACCAGTCAAAAGTTTGGAATAATGCTTTTGAAAGACGCCTCTTCTGCTCACCAAGGCTGCATTTATTTCAACAGAAATACCATAAAAACAGTATTATTGTGAAATATTTTTATAATTTCAAATAACTGTTTTCTATGTGAATATATTTTAAAATGTAATTTATTCCTGTGATCAAAGCTGAATTTTCAGCATCATTACTCCAGTCTCTGTCACATGATCCTGATTTGCTGCTCACAAAACATTTCTGATTATTATCAGTTTTGAAAACTGTTATGCTGCTTCATATTTCTGTGGAAACCGTGATACACTATCATTCAAAAATGTAGGGTAAGAAAGATTAAAAAAAAGAAATGAATACTTCTATTCAGTAAGAATGCATTACATTGATCAAAAGTGACAGTAAAGACATTTGTAATGTTACAAAATATATCTATTTCAAATAAATGCTTAAAAAATACTAACCTGCATAAACTGTTAGAAATTGATAATAATCATAAATGTTTCTTGAGCAGCAAATCATCATATGAGAATGATTTCTGAAGGATCATGTGACACTGAAGACTGGAGTAATGATGATGAACATTCAGCTTTGATCACAGGAATAAATTACACTTTACTATATATTCACATAGAAAAGTTATTTTAAATTGTGATAATATTTCACAATATTACTGTCTTTACTGTATTTTTGATCAAATGAATGCAGCCTTAAAAGACTTCTTTCAAAAACACTAAAAAAGTCTTAATTATTCCAAACTTTTTATAAAATATTTTAATATGTAATATTATTGTTGTATATTTACAGTAGCTGTATTATTAACCTATTTATTTTAATATTCAGAGTCAATAGCTACAGACCTCCAATAATAGTAGACCTCAATTATTATTGCCATTCAGAGTGAAGAGCTGCAACAGAGACAATATCTTTTTCAATGCCATATCTGTGTGGCATTCCAGAAAATGCTTACAACACTTTAAACTGTGTGATGGCTTATGTGGTGTGTGTACGCTTATTGAATTATGTGTCTCTTTTGTCTTCGCAGACACATGTTACGTCCTGTCCTTCGCCATCATCATGTTAAACACCAGCCTTCACAATCCCAACGTCAGGGACAAACCGGCCGTAGAGCGTTTCATCTCCATGAACAGAGGCATTAATGAGGGAGGAGACCTGCCAGAGGACCTGCTCAGGGTAACTGCAGTTCAGACATTAATGATGCATAATATAATACAACATTATAACTAGATCAGGGATCAACTTCGGTCCTGGAGGGACACAGTCCTGCAGAGTTCAGCTCCAACCCTGATAAAAACTCTCATGCCTGTAGCTTTCTAGTAATCCTGAAGACCTCGGTTAGCAGTGTTGGGCAAGCTACTCATAATGCTTTGCCAAATGACAGATGCTTTGCCAAAGCAATGGCACAAAACACAACGTTAGTGATCTTTTAGGTTCATTAAAAAACTGTGGTGGTATCAATATTTGATCACCATAATGGTGATCAAACATTTTCAGTTATTGAAAATGTTTGATCACCATTATGGTGATCAGTGTTTCCTTTATTTGGGCAGTTTGACTCTTGGCTTTTTATGTGAGTTTGTGGTCATCAACATCTAAACCTCTGTTAATTCTCAATAAGAGCTTCTGTAGACGTCTGACAGAAATAAAGTCAATCTGGTTAGTAATGCGTGAAGCTGGTAATGCTGTTTGTGGAGTTGTTTAATCCTCCTCTGCTGAGATCTTCAGAGATTTAATGCCTTCTTTTATCTTCAGTTGATTTCATCTAAGGCTGTGGCTGAAGTCAGTTGTAGTTCTTGTGTTTCTCTTTCCTTCAGTGATTCTGCTTGTTAACAGCAGGTGTTCATCACTAATGCTCAATCGTCTCTTATAATTTCTTAATTTCTTGACTGCAATGTATATCTTCTTTTAGTGAACTCAACTGAAATAAGTTCAGAGAACTCATAACTATTGGTTTGTGAACTTAAATGAATTAAGGTAATCGGTTTCCTCAAATGTAATGAGTTAGCTTAACTTGTTGGATTTGACTTTGTGTGTGCTATTGTGAGTTAGCAGTAACTGCAAGCACTCATTTAAAGTTTGTGATTTCAGTGGTTTTACTCAATATAGTGAAGTTTCAGCTATATAAAGTATTTGAATGCAGTGTAAGGTTTAATTGTATATTAAGAAATATCCTTGTTTTAGCGGACTCAATTAAAATTAGTTCAGAGTACTCATAACTATTGGTTTTTTAAACTTAATTGAATTAAGGTCATCGGTTTCCTCAAATGAAATGAGTTAGTTACAGTTACAGTGTATGACTGACTTCAGAAATCTCTGAGCCACTTATGATTAATGCAGTAGCAGCCATAGGACTGTTTTTAATATTTTATAGAGGGAGGCGTGTAAATGTACTCATCTGCATACATTAACAGCACTAATGTCTCTGCACCCCACAGAACCTGTACGAGAGCATCAAGAGCGAGCCCTTCAAAATCCCAGAGGATGACGGCAACGACCTCACTCACACGTTCTTCAACCCGGACAGAGAGGGCTGGCTGCTGAAGTTAGGTCAGAACCAGACTCTTACGCTGATATTTGCTGTGGGTTCATTGCAGACTGCAGAGATCGAGCGTGGTCTGCTGCTGTCGGGGAAAGCTGTGAACACACTGCTGCTCATTAACATCCTAATGTGTTTTTCACAGCACTGCGAGGGATTCCTCCAGCAGACGTGCGTCGTCTCTTAGGGACAGATAGAGTCCCTAGTGAAAAGTGTGCAACACACACTGACGTATCAGATGAAGCTGAATGCTGTGTGCTTTCTGCCAGCACATGAAGTCTGTTACTAGTCAATTTACTTTTTAAATGTCAGCTCTCACAGACTTTAATTTGTAAACTGAGAGGCTCTTGATAAATCTGGACAGTATGAGATGAAAGGGAGGGATGCAGAATTAAGAAAAAAGTTTTACACCCATTTGTAACTTATGCAAGCAGCATGTAAACTACTGAAACATAGTTCACAAGCCTGGTAATCTGATGTAAAAAGAATCTGGCGAGCTCTAATCTGATTGGATGACATTAAGCTTTTTTCAGTCCGTCTGGGTACAGAGTTGTGTTTATACAGTAAGTGGTACAATGAGTGTTTCTGAGGGGAGAAAATTATTACTGTATTTTGCCATTTCTGCCAGGTTGCTTGCGTCAGATCTTTTAAAGATTTGAAAAGAGTTTAGAGCTTTGATAAGGATCGTTTGAGAGTGTGATTTACACAAACTAGACTAGCAGAACTGCGTTTAGCTTTGTTTCTGAGTTATGTCTGTATATTTGAACAGGCAGAAAGACTACATACGTTCTGATGTTTTTCTGTAAATCCCTTTGCAGACACTGCTGCATCACTATTTTAAAAAACCGAATAGTGGAGACGCGAAAACTCCAGGCAGGAAACATGTCAACAGACGTGTTGGTTTGTAGCATTGATCAGCGGTTTGCAGAAGCAGCAATGGCATCGAGCGATTTTTGCAGGTTGTGCAAAAAAAACATGAAAGTGAGTGGTATTTACACTCACTCGAGCGATTTGTTTGCTAAACTAAAGAAGCCATTGAGCATCGTCGGTTGCCGCCATGTTGAATGTAAACAAAAAGCTGCTTGCCATCGCTTCTCTATCGCCATCGTGTTAAACCCGCCAATAGCGCGCCAGGTGGATGAGGCAGTTTGTGATTGGTCCCTGCAGATTTGTAACGGAAGCAGGATAGAAAAATTTACAGGTTTCCAATCGGGCTGGGTTTACCCAGTCTAGTATAGGGGTGTAACGGTACACAAACATGACGGTTCGGTACAGCAGGGATTGTGTGAAACATTTTGTGTTTGTAAAACACAAAATGCTTCTTTTTTCTTATTTTTTATTAAACAGTGGTTTATTGAGCAAATCGCATCTTTCTCTTAAAATAAATTCAATTATAATTAACGTTCTCTTAAGGATAAAAAAATCTCAGCTAATGCTGTAAACTATATACAGGGAGCCCTTTCTTGCACTTCTATAATATTAAAGGTTACAATTAACAACAGAGAACAAATTATTACATTTGTTTGCTATTTATTTTTATATATAATAATCAGCACTAAAATAAAAAAAACATGTAAATCGCACATAAGGCAGGTTTTGCATTAACTTGTTTTCGTGACAAATTTATTTAAACATATATCAAAATAATTAAGACATTACTAACAGGTAAAGTAAATATAATTAATATATAAGCTAACATAGTGCATATATTTTAGTGAAATGCTCATTTCTCTAGTGAACTAACAAGCTGTGGACACTGAATGACTTGACTGAGGTAAATGTAATGATATGTGAGATATTATTCTCAAGTTTTATATACAAGTTTGAAACACTGGTTGAGAGATTACAAGTAAACACATCTATGCATAGATCTCTCTTCTTCTTCTGCTCTTTTTCCTGTTGTGGCGGTTAGCAAACAGCGTTGCATTATTGCAAGCGCCCCCTTCTGGGTTGGAGTGTAGATCGCCTGTGACTGACTGTATTCGTCATCTGACTGTATGCACCAAACCGTGACCGTTCGGGACAAATACATGTACCACAACACCCCTACTGTGGTATAATCAGGGTTTGGAATTAACTTTTTCACTCACCGGCTAATTTGGCTACTAGTTAGTGGCCATTCAGAACTTCTACTAGCCGAAAAAAAAGAAGAAAAAAAAACGATTAACTATGCCACAGCTTATATATTTATTTATTATAAAATTTGGATTTCATACATTCATTTCTTATTCAAACAAAATCATGTTATCCAGCCATCTCCTCCCTTCCTCTTTCATCATGCTTTTCACCAAAAATGTATTTTAGGTGGACAGATCAATACAGTACAAAGAACATCAAACACTATGCGGAACAAAACAAACGCCACATAATTATGTTTCTTTAATCTTCGCTATTGCTTCAATGCGAATGAACAAGCGTGCCATTATTTGTTGTGTAGTGATGTCCAAGTAAGCCAGATATGTGCAGATTCTGCGCAATACCATGTATTTAATATACAACTGAATATACGTGAGTTCATGATGACTCACGAGTTGAGATATAAATCATAAAAAAGTCAATGGAACACAAGACAAGTATCAGCAAGAGTTACAAACATTTTGCTGAGGAGAGATGTCTTACTTTGCATGATGATTTCAAAAAATAATATAAAATCTAATGAATCTGCACAAAAAAAGTTAAATATAATTAAGATAGTAATGATAAAGATTTATGGTGAAGTTAGTTACTTGGAAAGAGTATATCCCATTTTCATTTTATATACAGTGGGGAGAACAAGTATTTGATACACTGCCAATTTTGCAGGTTTGCCCACTTACGAAGCATGTAGAAGTCTGTAATTTTTATCATAGGTACTCTTCAACTGTGACGGAATCTAAAACAAAAATCCAGAAAATCACATTGTATGATTTTTAAGTTATTAATTTGCATTTTATTGCATGACATAAGTATTTGATACATCAGAAAAGCAGAACTTAATATTTGGTACAGAAACCTTTGTTTGCAATTACAGAGATCATACGTTTCCTGTAGTTCTTGACCAGGTTTGCACGCACTGCAGCAGGGATTTTGGCCCACTCCTCCATACAGACCTTCTCCAGATCCTTCAGGTTTCGGGCTGTCGCTGGGCAATACGGACTTTCAGCTCCCTCCAAAGATTTTCTATTGGGTTCAGGTCTGGAGACTGGCTAGGCCACTCCAGGACCTTGAGATGCTTCTTACGGAGCCACTCCTTAGTTGCCCTGGCTGTGTGTTTCGGGTCGTTGTCATGCTGGAAGACCCAGCCATGACCCATCTTCAATGCTCTTACTGAGGGAAGGAGGTTGTTGGGCAAGATCTGCGATACATGGCCCCATCCATCCTCCCCTCAATACGTTGCAGTCGTCCTGTCCCCTTTGCAGAAAAGCATCCCCAAAGAATGATGTTTCCACCTCCATGCTTCACGGTTGGGATGGTGTTCTTGGGGTTGTACTCATCCTTCTTCTTCCTCCAAACACGGCGAGTGGAGTTTAGACCAAAAAGCTCTATTTTAAAAATCATACAATGTGATTTTCTGGATTTTTGTTTTAGATTCCGTCTCTCACAGTTGAAGAGTACCTATGATAAAAATTACAGACCTCTACATGCTTTGTAAGTAGGAAAACCTGCAAAATCGTCAGTGTATCAAATACTTGTTCTCCCCACTGTAACTTTTATGTCACACCATATGACCATTTTAGGCACGAATGCAACAAAATCTAAAAGGCCACATATATTTTTGGAAATTCAAGAGTCAGCACAACACAACTAGGCTTATACACTATATTGCCAAAAGTTTTGGGACACCCCTCCAAATCATTAAATTCAGGTGTTCCAATCACTTCCATGGCCACAGGTGTATAAAATTAAGCAGCTAGGCATGCAGACACTTCTACAAACATTTGTGAAAGAATGGGTCGCTCTCAGGAGCTCAGTGAATTCAAGCGTGGTACCGTGATAGGTTGCCACCTGTGCAATAAGTCCATTCGTGAAATTTCCTCACTACTAAATATTCCACGCTCAACTGTTAAGTCAAGTCAAGAGTCGAGAGCTACAGACCTCCAAACTTCGTGTGGCCTTCAGATTAGCTCAAGAACAGTGTGTAGAGAGCTTCATGGAATGGGTTTCCATGGCCGAGCAGCTGCATCCAAGCCTTACATCACCAAGTGCAATGCAAAGCGTGGGATGCAGTGGTGTAAAGCACGCCGCCACTGGACTCTAGAGCAGTGGAGACGTGTTCTCTGGAGTGACCAATCACGCTTCTCTGTCTGGCAATCTGGTGGACGAGTCTGGGTTTGGCGGTTGCCAGGAGAACAGTACTTGCCTGACTGCATTGTGCCAAGTGTAAAGTTTGGTGGAGGGGGGGATTATGGTGTGGGGTTGTTTTTCAGGGGTTGGGCTTGGCCTCTTAGTTCCAGTGAAAGGAACTCTAAATGCTTCAGCATACCAAGACATTTTGGACAATTTCATGCTCCCAACTTTGTGGGAACAGTTTGGGGATGGCCCCTTCCTGTTCCACCATGACTCCGCACCAGTGCACAAAGCAAGGTCCATAAAGACATGGATGAGCGAGTTTGGTGTGGAGGAACTTGACTGGCCTGCACAGAGTCCTGACCTCAACCCGATAGAACACCTTTGGGATGAATTAGAGCGGAGACTGCGAGCCAGGCCTTCTCGTCCAACATCACGTGACCTCACAAATGCGCTTCTAGAAAAAATTCCCATAAACATGCTCCTAAACCTTGTGGAAAGCCTTCCCAGAAGAGTTGAAGCTGTTATAGCTGCAAAGGGTGGGCCAACTCCATATTAAACCGTACGGATTAAGAATGGGATGTCATTACAGTTCATGTGCATGTAAAGACAGGCGTCCCAAAACTTTTGGCAATACAGTGTATGTCAACCACCCATATGCACGATATACCCGTACACAAACTTTCCCAGCAAAGTGTATTGGGTATAATCTATTTATGATTAAAAAGGATAGCTCACTTGACTTCTCATTCAGATGGTCTCTTCCTGTCTTCTAGCGTGTAGTTATTGATTAAGCTGCAGTGTGGACCAGACTTTATGCCGATAGTCAAATGTCTGGCTATGCAAGGGAGCAAAATTCCGGAAATGCCGGATCTGGATCCACAAATGAAGCCCTGCAGGGATGTCTGTTTTGTAGTTGCTGTGTTTCATATGTATGTGCCTCTTTTATTTGCTTGTGTCTTTCTAATGTCCTGTCTCCCATCATTATCTCTGAGTATTTGTTCCTTTTTGTTTTCCTGACACACTCTGCCCTTTGACCCTTGCCCTCATTTTCTGTCCTGTGACTGTCTGGCTGTCTCTACAGGAGGTACGTAACCAGGACAGATCTATCCCATCATTCCCTCATCTCACTCTTTTCATCTCCTGTAACCTTCATTTTATCCTCTCCTCCTGACTGTCATTCAAGGCCTTCCTACTTCCTGTCTGTATGTATATTGTTGGGTTGCTTTGCTCTGACTGGCTGCTGCTGGGGTCAGAGGTCAGTTTAGTGGTCAGATTTGTCATCACACCTCAGCTGTATTGTCTGGCTCTGGACACACAAATTCCTTGTTTTCTATGTAATGTCCCATTAGACCTATGTACTTTCTAATAATATCGGTACAAAATCGCATGTGTTCCCCTCAGCAGTGGGGAGCTTTTTCCACTCAGATAATTATGGTTTTCCTCACTAAAACTATCCCTGCTGGATTTGTACACTGGAAAATGTGTGTACTCCAGCACTCCAGAAATGAAAGGACTAAATCAGATTAAAAAACAAACATGCACTTATTGGAGAACAAGTAATATGAATACATTTGCTTGAGAAACATTTAACTTTATTTATTTGTTAGCGTGTTTGTTTGTTCAATTTCATTTCATTTAAAGTTAACTGCTGAACTTCCAAAAATAACAAGTAATCATGTTTTCTTCGGTTCAAAGTGGCAGGGCTAAAATCACCAAAGACATTAGTGTTCACTGGACAAAATCTTTTTTTTACCATAACAAAGTGTTATGAGGCCAGTATAAGCATAACCATGATTGTGAATCATGTGTTTTGCTTGAACAGAAAGTGCAGGGACAAAGAACAATCTGCATTTTCTCAGAAAACACCATTTTAATTTCAATAAAAGAGCCACATCCACACGAAGCCAGAGCTTTCCCTATCCAATCTTTATTTTCCCTCGTCTCAAGAAAAATAAAAAACAGATTAACTACGTCACAGCTTATATATTTATTTATTATAAAATTTGGATTTCATACATTCATTGCTTATTCAAACTTGTTTACGTCAAATTTACGTCAATGGCAGGGAAAGAGTTGAGGTTCAAGTAATGCTCGGTACACATTGTATGTTTTTGGGCTGTCCTAGACAAAAGATGACCAATCGTGGCGATTTCTGTGGTCGTGGCTCATAAACGGCAGTCCTATTTCGTACAGTGAGAGTGAAACTAAAGATAGCCTGCGATCTCTTTACTATGGCATACACATAAAACATTTTTAATTTCAATTATTCAAATCAGTTAAATGATTGTTTTAGGCTGCATTAACTAGGTCAGCCGGAACCGGGAACACTTCCAATAACACCGGATGTACTCGTTACATCATAAGAAGAATGGCATCTACGCTAATGTTAGTCTCTCTGTTTATCCCGAGGTTTACTGCAGTCGGCCGGATCCGGGCCGTATCCAGACCAGATGGTGGACCTTAGCCTGGCGAACGCATCCCTGAAGTGTCTGTAGAGACCGTGTCAATTAAACTCCCCCCTGTAAATGCTGCATCGACACGACATCCTAATTATACACTATTTGTTCGTCGGCCAGAGGAGAACTGGCACCCCGACTGAGCCTGGTTTCTCCCAAGGTTTTTTTCTCCATTCTGGCCCTGAAGGAGTTTTGGTTCCTTGTCACCGTCGCCTTTGGCTTTTGGCTTGCTCAGTTGGGGACACCTAAATTTCAACTATATTACTGATCTGCCCGCATTGACACTATATGATAATTGAAATGAGCTGGATGACATCACCGTTTTCTCCAGAGCCGAATCAAATTCTGTTGCATTATTTTCCTGTTACCACTGTGAAGCTGCTTTGAAACAATTGCCATTGTAAAAAGCGCTATATAAATAAAGGTGATTTGATTTTGATTTGATCATTTTCTGACAGTGTCAGATATTTATCATGATCACCTCACAGTTTGTTTGCTGCTATGACCTACGTCTACTGACTAGCAAATAAAAATGCAGCATGAAATGGCGTATTGATCAACGCGACATGGCGCTAAAACTTAAAACTGCTTACCTCAAGCTCCATTTGCAAAATTGGCATGCCAAGTTCCTTGACCATGACCGTGTCCATATTCTCCTCTTTCACTTCCTCCTCTTTTTTTTTCAGCACACATAAAAAGCACAATTGCTAAAGTGCGATTCATCTTGCTCTATTTGTTTACCACTAGCGCATGCTGATGACGTTTATTGTTCTATTCTTCTATCTTGCGTCGTAGCGTACGATTCAATAGGTGTCATCATCGTACAGTCACATACATGTCGACCCAAGTTTATTCGATCCAGTGTGATTTGTAACGATCGTATAGGATTGCTGAAATCGCATAAGGCTGGAATTACTGACGACTCGTTTCAGGCTGTTCAGAAGCACTTCTTTCCTTTTGGAAGACAATAATCTGATTATCAGCACTTTGACGGTTACCCTTTGCCCTGTACTAAAGAAACTAAGAGAACCCTGCTTGTGTCATTGGGGCTGTATCATCATCCCTCAACCATACTGATCTCTCTCGCCCTAGAGACGGCCCTCACTTCCCATCTGTGCGTGGCCTTCATTCATTAGTGCTTTGAATGCGTCTCTTTGACTGAGGTGGCGTCATGAACATCAGAGACGGTGAAAGTAGAACATGGGAATAGAATCGCAAGTAGGCTATACTGCAGAAAGCATGACTTTAATCTCTCCCTATACCATGCGTTTCCAGCGGATGTGCGTTCAGCATCTGTGGGACGATGTTGGAGTCAGGAGAGGGGGTGGATAAGCCTACGGCAGCGCTGTGCTGGATACGCCACGTTATTACAGCCAAAAACAGAACAGATGAGTGCTTGCTCGCGCTAGAATACAGCAGGGGAAAGATGGCAAATGAGTCAGAGGCTGTAATGTATATGAGAACATGCAGTGTGTGGGGGTGTGCGAGAGAGACGGTTTACGAGTCTGTATTTTTGCATCATTTTCTACAGCATGATAGTGGCGTTTGCCATGAGATTTGCCATTTAATTTCATTGTAAAATGCAATCTCTTGTAAGGTCTGTCTTTTTTGAAAAAGACTGTTTGTGAGGAGTAAACCAAATAAGGGTAGCACTGTGATCCAAGCTCTCTTTGACATCTGTCTCAAATAACTTCTCTCATCACTGCAGCATTGCTCCCGGACATTTCTGTTTTTGCTTGCTGTGGTCAGGAGTTGAAATCGAGTTGGAGTTGTGCACGACACTTGAGCATACTTTTAGAAAGAGTATTAGAAGTGTCAACTGAATGTAATGATTTTGGACACTTAATTTCATGTTATCATACATTGTACTTACTCAAATAAGTAATATTAATGAACTACATGTACTTATTATAGAGTTAGAGTTAGTTAGTTATTACTATAGTAAGTAAATTTAGTAACGTGTAACTGTCACCTTGAAGTCTTCTTTTTTATGAACCGTTGAACTTGGCATATAAAACATGCTGAGCCGTATTGTGCCTTCAGCCCATTTCGCTGTTTCTCACATTAACCATTAAACGCATACCTTGGGTCTTTATCAACCCGGGACGTCATTCACTACCCTCCTCCTCATTCATTTTTTAAAGTTAGACATCAATCTTTGTAGTATTCCTTAATCGATTCATTATAAACAGGAGGCAGGAGGTAAAGACCAATTGGCAGAGGACACACCCACCACAATAAGCAAAATATCTCTAAATTCTTAAAACCTTTGTTACCTTTTGCTTTACTTCTGTGGGAATGAGACCTTTGTACCAGTCGCACTGAGACGTTTCAAATGATTCCAAACATGTATAATACTGTATAGTACTTGTTTACAATAACCCATGTAGATTTTGGGTGAATTATAGAGAAGAGATGGGGGTGAGGGGGATGAAATGTAAATTAAGGTGATTGACTTCGTGTGGCTGAGCCTCGGGTGGGGATGGCACTTTCACAAGAGAGAGTTCAAATGTTAATTTCCCGAAACATCCTTTGTTTTCTCGGGAGTAGTCGTTCCTTAGCCCAGACGTCCCGGCATCTTACAGTCTTACACAGTGTACGTATATTTTGTTCTGTACAGCAATAATTGAATCTTTGATGACGGAATTCACCTTTATTCCACAATGTTTCAATGTCTGATGAAGTGACGTTTCACTCATAGTTACCGCAGGCAGAAAACAAAAGAATAGGAAGTATCATCAGCTAAATTTGAAATGGCTCAGAAATTTACTGCAGAGCAAGTACTGAACACAATCAAATATGAGTGTCACTGTCACTTGATGGATCTGGTGATCTGGTCAGCGATCAAAATATTGATGTTGAAGATGCTGAAAATGATAGTTTTGAGAATATGTTTGAGATTGTGAATATGAGGCAGATGCTGAATGTCCTGGGAAATGAGCTCTGACGAGGACAGAGATGATGGTATAAAACATCTGCTCAAACTGAACCCTTCCAAGCTCCAGAAGATAACGAAATATGCTTTATTTTATTCTTCTGCAATTGTTTCTCTTATATCAGGGGAGTTTTATATTATCGTGACAGGTAGAGATCCATCCGTGTTAGATATAGATCCGGGTCGCTAAAGACCCGAAAATGTAAGAATGATTGGCGAAACATTCATGTATTTAAGGGTTGAAGAGGACATGAGGGACATTATAGTAGATCTACTCTTCTAACAAAATTCCACTTAAGTAGGACTTAAGTACATCTTTATATGTAATTTCATAACTACTTATATAGTCTTTGAAATATGGTTCTAGTGTACTGCTGAACGTACTAACAAGCAACTAAAATTTAATGTAATTTCTATTGAAACTAGTGTCTTTTATTTAGATAAATTGCAAGATAAGTTGCAATTTAGTGCATTTAAAATATATTTACTTTCAATGCAATATTGAATAACACACTACAGTTAACATTATAATCAAGTTTACATGTCAACACATCAAAATAAGTGTACTTCAAAACATGACAGAAAACTATTAAAACTATGATTTAAAATGCACAAATACAATTTACTTGTGTTAAGAAAAAAACATTTTTTTTAAGTTTATTCTCTCTAAGTACACTACACTTTAAGAGGCCTTTTATTTCATTAATATTATTTTATATGCAGTAATATGTACAGTTTTTATTGAAGTTGAAGTAATCTACAAGTGCACATTCAATGCAGTTAAGCACACTTCTGTCTCACAAGGGTGCACAAATGCAGATCAGTCAAAAACTCTTGTTATTTTCGGAAAGATTCAAGAGACATTGGGCCATATCCGAATTGTGTCACTCTGGTAGAATCTCCACTTCGTTTCTGGAAGATGACGTTAAAGGCACCACTAGCAATCCAAGTGGAATTACTGGTTGGGCCAGAAGACCCACTCCAACAAAGAGACTTGTCTTGTGGCCTTCAGTTGCAAGTTTCCATGAAGTCCACTAGACTGTAGGCTGATCCAGAGTGCCTCTTCATGGCTTCAGTGTGTCCTTTTGCTGAGCCTGCACTGGAGATGACTTGTCTATGTTGCACTAGAATGATAACCACAAGGGCTGCTGGTATTTAGGACAGGGCCGCAGTCTCAGACTCTTCAGGAAGTCAACCAATTGATGTTTACAGAGGGTTGTCTCTGTACATTAAAACGGATGGGAGAAGATATTATAACATTGAAAAAATGTGAAAAGATGACGTCTTACACTGTGATTATGGAGAACTATTGGAGAACTTGGACAGATCATTTGCAAATGAATGAGTGTACACCAGAAGATATGGTTGATGATATTCCTGAAATGAGAAACAGGAGCTGTTTGTGATTGTTGCATTGGCTCTAGTCAGTTACTGCTCAGAAATTGGGTCGTCGACCTTGTTTTAGTTTGTGCTTGAGGGTTCTCCTAAAATTAATCCGTTCTGTTTGACTCTCTTTGCAGGTGGACGAGTAAAAACTTGGAAGAGGAGATGGTTTATTCTGACCGACAACTGCTTGTACTATTTTGAGTACACAACAGTAAGTGGACTGGTTTTCGTCAATATTGTATTGTTGAGTAAATGCTGCTACACCATGTCCTGTCTGAGGGCTTGAGGGGTTATTCTTGTCCCAGATGCATTTTGATGGGTTTCTCCTGCCTACAGGACAAGGAACCACGTGGAATTATTCCTCTGGAGAACCTCAGCATCAGAGAGGTGGAGGAACCCAGGAAACCTGTGAGTGCCCAAACAAACTTGAAAGTTAGAGCTGTATAGGATCATGAAAAGCTCACGCCTGTTGTGTGTATGTTGTGTCTCCTCATGCAGAACTGCTTTGAGCTGTACAATCCCAACCATAAAGGGCAGGTGATCAAGGCGTGTAAGACAGAGGCAGATGGGAGGGTGGTGGAGGGAAACCACGTAGTCTACAGGATATCAGCACCCACACCAGAGGAGAAGGAGGAATGGATCAAATCTATTAAGTAGGATTTCCTGTCTATTGAACATAATCTATTGTTAAATAGTCTTGTTCAGTGCTCTCATCACACATTTGCTGAAGAAAGGCAGCATACAGTGATGACGTTAACTCTATACTAAAACCTAATGAGCTGCTACATTGTCAACAACAACAGCAAGCATAGGTAATGACCAAGCCAAGCTCATTAGAAAAACATGCCCTTGCAAAATGATATTACGTTGTTTCTTGCACGTTTTGCTATACTTTCAAAGTGAAACGTTGAAATATATTTGTTGTATGTATCGTGGCAGTTCAAAACTGAAATGTCCGGTGAGTGGTGCTAAGGTTAATGCTTTTGAAAATAACGTACCACTTACAGCAGTGGTTCTCAACCCTGGTCCTGGCACATCTCCCCCCCAACAGTGCACATTCTGGATGTCTCCCTAATCAAACACACAAACAATACACTATATTGCCAAAAGTATTGGGACACCCCTCCAAATCATTGAGTTCAGGTGTTCCAATCACTTCCATGGCCAAAGGTGTATAAAATCAAGCACTAGGCATGCAGACGCTTCTACAAACATTTGTGAAAGAATGGGTCGCTCTCAGGAGCTCAGTGAATTCAAGCGTGGTACCGTGATAGGTTGCCACCGGTGCAATAAGTCCATTCGTGAAATTTCCTCACTACTAAATATTCCACGCTCAACTGTTAGTGGTATTATAACAAAGTGGAAGCAATTGGGAACAACAGCAAATCAACGAAATGGTAGGCCACGTAAAATCACAGAGTGGGGTCAGCACATGCTTCAGCATACCAAAACATTTTGGACAATTTTATGCTCCCAACTTTGTGGGAACAGTTTGGGGATGGCCCCTTCCTGTTCCAACATGACTGTGCACCAGTGCACAAAGCAAGGTCCATAAAGACATGGATGAGCGAGTTTGGTGTGGAGGAACTTGACTGGCCTGCACAGAGTCCTGACCTCAACCCGATAGAACACCTTTGGGATGAATTAGAGCGGAGACTGCGAGCCAGGCCTTCTCGTCCAACAACGCCTGACCTCACAAATGCGCTTCTAGAGGAATGGTCAAAAGTTCTCATAAACACACTCCTAAACCTTGTGGAAAGCCTTCCCAGAAGAGTTGAAGCTGTTATAGCTGCAAAGGGTGGGCCAACTCCATATTAAACCCTACGGATTAAGAATGGGATGTCATTAAAGTTCATGTGCATGTAAAGCCAGACGTCCCAAAACTTTTGGCAATAAAGTGTAGGTGTGTCAGATAGGGATGTGACACTGAGGAAATTTTCCCACTGGTTAATTGACGTGTGACAACACCGATAAAACTGGTATCACCGGCGGGGGCTTTTCAAATCGCTAATTTTAAACGTAAAATGCACACGGCCGCTCGGGCATTCACAACGGAGCGGTGCGGAGCAAAGCGAGTGTTTTCAATGAATTCCTATGAAAGTTAAGCTTCCATAGGCATGAACTGAAAACGCGCCAGAGGGGACACGCACCGTGAATGACAGTGCGGCCGTGAATGAATGCCCGTGCAGCCGTGCTTATTTTAGTTTCGGTTTAGAATTAGCGCCAATCCAGGGGGCGGGTTGCTTGAATTGTGGGTTCATTAGCTTATAATTCTTAATGAAAAACACAACAACAAAACGGTACAATGACAAACTCACTTAAATAGGCGCTTTTACATTTCGCTTTGAAACCAAATCTTCCGCGATCATCTTGTCTGTCAGCTCTTCACTCTCGTGATGAATGAAATCTGACTTCTGCTGCGTTTGTGCTGCGACTCTCGTTCAGCTCACACTGTATTGAGCAGACACGTTCAGTTTTTAATTGTAGTGTCTGTTCTCTAACTGAACTAAATGATTTTGTTACTATAAAAATCAAAACGACGGTGGGGGCGGTGCCGCGGTGGGCAAGTGATGTAACCGGTGTTTTACCGGAACACCGGTAACACCGACAACACCGACTATCGCAGCAAGCCTAGTGTCAGACAAAGGACCGGGGTTGATAACCACTGACCTACACTAAACCCGACCCTAAACCAAACCAAAGGGCTAACTAAGACAAACGTGAGATAATAAAAAACACATTTTCTGGGGCAACCATGCCATTTTAGCTCACTTCGAGAAGTCTTTAAACTCTTTTATCGTAGCTCATGTTTCACAAGACAAGTGCAGTGTTGTACCAGGTGAGGTTACAAGCAAGTCTACTGCATCAGAAAAGCCATAAATATGGAGCTGGTTATGTGATGCAAACATCAAATCGCGCAGTACTAGAGTTTTGAGGTCATGACATACAGTAGTATTGTGCAAGGAAAACAAATCTTTATTAATCCATAATCCGCCCATGCAATCTTAATTTGAATGAAATATATAGGTACATGTTTGGAGTTTTGCAAAAATGTAGGCAGAAGCACGTTTTTCCAATGAGTCCATGTTGGTGTAAATTAATGGTGTAAAAATACACTAGTTTTCTTGATGTATTGATGAAAACATCCTGCCGATTTATATGCATCAAATTTGTGTATGTTAGCCAATAATCTATTCACAACTGGCCTCTATTAGCCTTTACTGCTTTTATTCTCATTTAAACATTTTCCAAACACTTTTGAGGCTTATTCCTCTCCGGACCGCTTCAGCACAGTGATTAAACTTCAAAAGTCAAATGAAAAAATAGGAAACTATATTTATGCATACAGAAAAGAAAGTGTATTTTTAGGACCATTATTATTATTATTGCTTTCGAGATTATTTTCGTTATAATTAAACATATTTCCCTCCAAATTTTCAATACCAAAATGTGTCCAAATACACATTGTCATCACCAAAATATGGTTTATTCTCAATGGTGACTTTAATTAGGCCAAGTTTATTAGAATTAAATAGACATAGATTATTTAAATTAGAATTAGATTCTCATTACTGTAATACAATGTTATTTTCCAGCATTAAATGATGACATAAAATTATTTATTTATTTATGCATTACAGTAATGAGAATGGGGGGGATTACTTAATTTTCATAAAAAATAATGTCACAATGACATTAAAAAAATCCTAATGGTCCATGTTGCTGACATATTTTGTGAGTTTCACCTCACTATCTTTTGGAACAGAGCTGTTAACTGTGTCCAGACTGGGACAGCAGTGGATCATAATGATGTTTTTAATAGAAACCGCAGTCTCATCACACAAGGCGCCGTACCTCCCCCTCATCCACGGCCCTGTGTTTTCATGGGCGTCAGTGGAGATTAGTCAGAGCTTAACCCCCCCACTAACCATCAACTCTACGGGACCAACAGACCTGTTGCGGTCCTCATCTCTCTGATAATCCAGGCCTAACACTAGCGTCGCTCATCTCTCAGAGACGTGCTGGAGGATGAGAGGCTTTATCACGAGCACGTTTTGCCTAGTCGGCACAGTTATGACCCACTATCCTTATCTGCTTATCTGTAATCATGCTTTATACGCTCAGGATATTGGACCATTCAGTCACGCTTTGGAACAAAAACAAGGTCTTCTCCTAGGTTTTAAGTAACTCGTTCAGTAGAAATAAGTTGTGGCTGATTGTTATGTCTGTGCAGAATGTGAGCCGGAATGTAGAACTCTGTTCATTCTAACACATTTTTCATGCGTTCAGCAGAATTCTTAAGATGTCAGAATCAATGTTGCGAGGTCCTGACTCTCTGTGGTCATTAAAAATCCCAGGATGTCCTTTGATAAAGAGTAGGGGTGTAACCCCGGCATCCTGGCCAAATTTGCCCATTGGCCTCTGTCTATCATGGCCTCCTAATCATCCCCATACACTGATTGGCTTTATTATTGTCTCCTCTCCACCATAAGCTGGTGTGTGGTGGGCGTTCTGGCGCAATATGTCTGCCGTCACATCATCCAGGTGGATGCTGCACATTGGTGGTGGATGAGGAGATCCCCCCCTTCTATATGTAAAGTGCTTTGAGTGCCTAGAAAAGCTCTATATAAATGTAACTAATTAATTAATTAATGTGAAGGCTATGTTCGAAATACATTACTTGCTAAAGCCTGTGCAGTGTATCCTGTAAGCTTGTAAAAAAAAAAAAAAAAAATAGAAACAGTGCACAATAAAATAATACCTTGCTGATGCATGACATCATGCATGTTGGGTGAGAAGGCCTGGCTCACAGTCTCCGCTCTAATTCATCCCAAAGGTGTTCTATCGGGTTGAGGTCAGGACTCTGTGCAGGCCAGTCAAGTTCCTCCACACCAAACTCGCTCATCCATGTCTTTATGGACCTTGCTTTGTGCACTGGTGCGCAGTCATGTTGGAACAGGAAGGGGCGATCCCCAAACTGTTCCCACAAAGTTGGGAGCATGAAATTGTCCAAAATGTCTTGGTATGCTGAAGCATTAAGAGTTCCTTTCACTGGTACTAAGGGGCCAAGCCCAACCCCCCTCCACCAAACTTTACACTTGGCACAATGCAGTCAGGCAAGTACCGTTCTCCTGACAACCGCCAAACCCAGACTCGTCCATCAGATTGCCAGACAGAGAAGTGTGATTGGTCACTCCAGAGAACACGTCTCCACTGCTCTAGAGTCCAGTGGGGGCGTGCTTTACACCACTGCATCCCACGCTTTGCATTGCACTTGGTGATGTAAGGCTTGGATGCAGCTGCTCGGCCATGGAAACCCATTCCATGAAGCTCTCTACACACTGTTCTTGAGCTAATCTGAAGGCCACATGAAGTTTGGAGGTCTGTAGCTATTGACTCTGCAGAAAGTTGGCGACTTCTGCGCACTGTGTGCCTCAGCATGTGCTGACCCCGCTCTGTGATTTTACGTGGCCTACGAGTTGCTGTTGTTCCCAATTGCTTCCACTTTGTTATAATACCACTAACAGTTGAGCGTGGAATATTTAGTAGTGAGGAAATATCACGAATGGACTTATTGCACAGGTGGCAACCTATCACGGTACCACACTTGAATTCACTGAGCTCCTGAGAGCGACCCGTTCTTTCACAAATGTTTGTAGAAGCGTCTGCATGCCTAGGTGCTTGATTTTATACACCTGTGGCCATGGAAGTGATTGGAACACCTCCGAAATCACATACTCACTTCACTGTCATTCACAAATCCTCTCTCCCGTGGCCTTATGGGATAGTAAAGTGTTCATCGTATGCACACTTCAGAATCTCGCTGGAAGAAGTAGGTCATCCGGGGACTTTTTGCCTGCTCTTTTATGAGTACTGTGAATTCAGACATACTACTTTTGTCACATACTGTTTTCCGCCTACTATATAGTAGGGAAGTGTGCGATTTCGGATGCAGCCGTAGTTACCTCACAATGAAAGAAGCACTTCCTGCAGTGGAGGATGAGTTTCACACTAACAAGATTTCTAGCGTGAAAACTGTGGCAACAGCAGCAGAGCGTTTGTGACTCTTCATAGAGCCCTTGGAATGCTGATCGATATAAACCCAGCCTTTAATCTAAGCAGGTCAGTCACTTTACACTGGACAAGACAGAAACGCCAGTCAAACGCATGAGAGGCGGGGTTAAACGAGGGTGGGGTCTGTCCTCAGAAGCCATGGAAACCAAACTAGGTCACTGAACAAACTACTTTCTTTAAGACTGGAGTGTGTGTGTGTGTATATATATATATATATATATAGGCTATATGCTTTATTTCCATATCAAAGATGCCGAAGTCTCTCTGCCTCCCCTCACATCTCCTTTAATTGGTTCCTTCAGAGCGAGCATCAGCCGGGACCCTTTCTACGACATGCTGGCCACCAGGAAGAGACGCATCGCCAACAAGAAGTGAAGTATCTGTCCAAACCTCTTCCTCAAAGCCTGCTCACAGCAACACACACACTGCCTTCTGGGACAGACTTTGTGCAAGTGTGTGCGTGACGGCTGAAGAACTCAATGTTTATAGTTCCTTTCTTGTGTTTCTGTTCATATGAAAACACATCTGTTTGTATTTGCATGGATGTTGGTGTGTGTACCTCGGCGGCTCGCTCGAGAGAGGAAGTTGTTTGTGAACTCTCACTACAGAAGCCATTTATTTCGAAAGAGACCTGGCGGCGTGATTGACAAAAACCCTTCATGGCCATTATCTCTTATGGTGCTAGAAGACTTTGAGTGTGCATGCGACCGCAATAGACGCTCAAATAGACGTTAATGATCCAGTGCTAACGCTAGGTGGCGGTCTGGAGTCAGCTGGACTGATTTCATGTTGGAGTGAGCAAATATATAACATATATATATATATATATAGATTTACGCTGAATTCAGAACTGCATACTACTCTTACTATTCCTGCCATAGAAAGATAGTAGGAGTAGTGTACTGCTCTGAATTCAGCATCAGTTTCTGTTGTCCATCAGAAGGTACCAGTCCATTAACCTTTCCGTTCTGCTCTTAGATGACACACTATCTACTGTTACGTATGATGTTTTTGATGTAATACGGATGAATTTGCTTGCTTTTGTGTTCTCTTTACAAGTATAGCTGAATATCTCTTTTTATATATTTATTATTTTCTTTGTGAAATGATTTTATTCTTTCTTCATAATTGGTAAACTATAGATCTAAGTTATGTGTAAATACTGTAAACATTTGTTTTCTTCTTTTTTGTGTAAGTACAATCTGTAGCATATAAATCTACTGGCTCTTTATTGTTAGGGCTCTTTGCTCAGCCTTAAACTAATGTACTTCTGTCAGGGAACAAAAATCACCTTGTAATTCTGGAAAATTAAGTTTTTTTTTAAGAAGAAAAAAAAAATCCAGTAGCAATTTATATGTGGTTGTAAAATAAGGGTGAAATACTATCTCTAATGCCCTTTGGGGCTCCAGACTAATTTTTATATGTCTGTATAAGCTATTGGTCAAAGTGTACATGAACTATAAATACATAAAACATTCACAAAGCTAAAGCTTTCACGAGTTTTTTTCCCCCCACGTCACACAGAGATATTTGATCCAACTAACTCTGATCATATGACGCCTTCAAACATCGATCAGATGAAGGGATCTCAGGAGACAGGAAGTGAAGCTAACATTGGATTCAGACGTGCCTTGATGCCTTGCAATGCATCCTCCGAAGGCAGGATTTTTAAGATTTCTGGAGCCACAACGTTTTGACTGAAATTATAATTCATATAAAGCAAACTCTCTGTCACCACCTACTGTCACTAACTGAAAAACCCTCGCTACCAATGCACAGGCTGACAGTCTATACTGACAAATCTATGTAATTATATATGCTGCTTGAAAGTGTGTGAACCGCTCGCAGAATCTGTGAAAATGTGAATAATTTAAACAAAATAAGAGAGATCATACAAAATGCATGTTATTTTTTTTTTAGTACTGTCCTGAATACGATATTTTACAATAAAAATGTTTACATAGTCAAAAAAATAGCTGCATTTATACAAATTACCCCGTTCAAAAGTGTATGAACCCTTGATTCTTAATCCTGTGTCGTTCCCGGGATGATCCACGGCTGTGTGTGTGTTGTTCTTGAGTCCCTTGTTTGTCCCGAGCAGTTAAACTGCCCAACGTTCCCGAAAATTCTTCAGTTTTCCAGCATCTTCTGCATATTTGAACCCTTTCCAGCAGTGACTGTATGATTTGGAGATCTGAGGACGATTGAGGGACTCAAACACAACTATTAAAAAAGGTTGAAACATTCACTGATGCTCCAGAAGGAAACACGGTGCATCAAAAGCCAGGGGGTGAAAACTTTTGAATTTGATGATCAAGGTAAATTGTACTTAATTTGTCTTCTGGGAAATATGTAAGTATCTTCTGTTGCTTCCGAAGGGAGTACTAAATGAGAAAAAAAAAAAATCTTATTTAAACAAAAGAAAAATTTGGGCATCTTTATCCTGTTCAAAAGTTTTCACCCCCCGGCTCTTAATGTGTCGTGTTTCCTTCTGGAGCATCAGTGAATGTTTCAACCTTTTTCAATAGTTGTGTTTGAGTCCCTCAATCATCCTCAGATCTCCAAATCATACAGTCACTGCTGGAAAGGGTTCAAATATGCAGAAGATGCTGGAAAACTGAAGAATTTTCGGGAACGTTGGGCAGTTTAACGGCTCAGGACAAACAAGAGACTCAAGAACAACCATCAGAAAACACACACACAGCCGTGGATCATCCAGGGAACGACACACAGGATTAAGAATCAAGGGTTCATACACTTTTGAACGGGGTCATTTTCATAAATTCAGCTGTTTTTTTTGTCTTGTGGACTATATGTAAACATCTTTTATGCAAAATATCTTATTCAGGACAGTACTAAATAAAAAATAGTGCATTTTATATGATCTCTCTTATTTTGTTAAAATTATTCACATTTTCACAGATTCTGCAAAAGGTTCACATACTTTCAAGCAGCACTGTATATATACTCGAGATGCAGCTCATGACGTTGGTTTTGAGGAGTCAAGATTAGCTGGAATCTAGACAAAGTGTGGAGACTGAAAAATGAATAAACATGAATGAAGAAAGGTTTATGCAGGTACAGATTTTATCAGAGGTAAATGCAGTCTTCCTGACACTTACAACATACTAATGTAGAAAGAGCTATGAAAAACATTCACAAAAACAACATCTCACGCTTACAAAAACAAGAAAATCAACATTTGTAATATATGTACACCGATCAGGCATAACATTATGACCACCTTCCTAATGTTGTGTTGCTCCCTCTTTTGCTGCCTGACCCGTCGAGGCACGGCCATCCACGTGATTTAAAAGAAAACGTGATTCATCAGACCGGGCCACCTTCTTCCATTGCTCCGTGGTCCAGTTCTGATGCTCACGTGCCACTGTTGCCGCTTCCGGCGGTGGACAGGGGTCAGTATGGGCACCCTGACTGGTCTGCGGCTATGCAGCCCCATACGCAACAAACTGCGATGCACTGTGTATTCTGACACCTTTCTATCAGAACCAGCATTAACTTCTTGAGCAATTTGAGCTACAGTAGCTCGTCTGTTTGATCGGACCACACGGGCCAGCCTTCGCTCCCCACGTGCATCAATGAGCCTTGGCCGCCCATGACCCTGTCGCTGGTTCACCACTGTTCCTTCCTTGGACCACTTTTGATAGATACTGACCACTGCAGACCAGGAACACCCCACAAGAGCTGCAGTTTTGGAGATGCTCTAACCCAGTCGTCTAGCCATCACAATTTGGCCCTTGTCAAACTCGCTCAAATCCTTACGCTTGCCCATTTTTCCTGCTTCTAACACATCAACTTTGAGGACAAAATGTTCACCTGCTGCCTAATATATCCCACCCACTAACAGGTGCTGTGATGAAGAGATAATCAGTGTTATTCACTTCACCGGTCATAATGTTATGCCTGATCGGTGTATATTGTTTTTATGAAACATGGATTAGTCAAATATGTTGGGGAAAAATAAATAAAGAATTGTTCCAATATTTTGGTCCATTTTATATTGATAGCAGAAAGGAAATGAATTTGTACATTTGAAGCGCTGGACAACTATATAATATTACACATCACAAATATTTAAAAATCGACTTCATTTCAGATGTGCAATAAATAATACACATTGGTATCTGTGAGATTCATGGTACATTTGTTGTTCGTCTATATTTGTTTTTGTTCTACTAATCATTCTGTTAAAACAACCTTTATAAGAATACAATTATGATATGAATAGATATTATATTGCATTACATACATAGTGAACATTGATTTGATATATACTATCAAAGCAGATTGATCTAGTTCAAGGCTAGTGATCCATAATGGCTACAATTCATATTTGTATAATTAAGGACCATAAATATTTACATGGACGAACACCCAGTTGTACATTAAACTTCAACGATTATAACCGGTGTGTGAATCTATACTGCCACCTGCTGGAACATCACCATCACAATCAGTCTGTTCTCTTTTATAAGGCAAAGACACAGGGATATGTGCGCATCATTTCCTGTGCTTCAGCAGGGCGAGGAGGACACCAGGTTGTAGTCGGGGCACTTGAGCAGGGCGGGGTAGCTGGCGTTCATCTGGAGCGAGGTGTCGCTGGAGATGTCTGACGGGCTGCGGCCCCGCGTCCAGGTGTCGGGATGGAGGAACTGACCCGAGTAATCGGAGCAGTTGCTCAGGCGGGGCCGGTAGAGGCTCGGGTGGGGCTGGTAGATCTCCTCCGCTGTGTAACGCTTCATGAACAGGTAGACGGACATCACACCTGCACTCTGAACAGACAGGGAAAAACATGTCCTCAAGGAAACACCAGGCAACAGCAGAATGCATCCAGAGAAAATGGTTTTAGATATATGTGAAAAAGTTAAAAGATTTAGAAAAGTTCACCAGAAGATAGATTAAGGCAGGGGTGGACTGGGGGAAAAAAAGTGGCCCTGGACTTTCTGGCACAAAGCGGCCCATCACACTGCGGCAGGCCCGGTTCCAGAATCAAATCACTGAGGGTGCTCTAGTCAAGTGCAGATAGGCTAAGCAACGGCTCCACTATAGCAGTGTACAGTGAGAAATTTACGATTGTTTACAAGTCATCACTTTTACCAATAATTGGAATTTCAAAAATATTTTGCTACAAATGTTTGTCTGTTAATCTATTAGTCTGCCTTTACATTGCTTTAATGCGTTACTAGTATTTTAACATGTCATCTTCCTGAGAACCAGAAAGGTTTTGTGAATTTAGATTTTTTTAGGTCATTACATTGTTTGACAAATGTATATTAAAAATAAATAAATAAAATAAAAATCCTATGTTATATGCTATATCCTCTGCTCTATAGAGGACACCAGAACCCATTTATTGAGAAAATTAAAAGACATGAGCAGGCAAAAACAATGGGATTTTTTTTTTCATTCACCAATACATTTTTATGCTTCAAGCTTTTTTTATCCAAACTTTGTATAAAGATGATTCTCAACTATGTTATGAAAGATATAACAGAATCATTTGATATATCATTTTACTTTATGCAATATGCGTGTGAACGTGGCCATAAATGCCATTCCCATTCTATGCAATGAAGCTATACACTGTATCTAATATGCATATTAATGTGTTTTGGGACAATATGTAATGTAAAAAGACGTGTAATAATGGGAGTAATAAATGGGAATATTTTAATAATAATGTCTCATATTTCATAAGAATATCCAGACTTAAAACTGTGTACGTTGTCAGAGAAATTTGCTAAAATATAATGTCCTCTACAGAGGGAAAACTTTCTGGGTCTCAGGAGGATATTTCTGTCTCGTGCAGAGTGAATCCAGCATTTATATTTAGATGTCACTTCCGAAACTTTGCAGCATGCAGTTGGCCGTCGGTCCTCTTAGCAGCATGAAAATCAAGTTTTATTCAATGGATTGTATAGACTGTAGCCTCGAAAGCGAGCCAAGACCGCTACAATCACTAACATGCTGTTGCTTTGTCAGTTCATCGCGATCTCACAAAGTTCCGTTATAGAAATGAAGTTGTCAACAATAAATCTCTTACATGTATGGTGTCTTCACTTTGTTTGTTAATGAGAGGTTTCGCGAGCCTGCTTAAACTCAGCACTGAATAAAAACACTGCCGTTTTGAGCGGTGAGATTCGGACTAATTTAAAGACCTCTGATTGGACATCGCGTTCGAGAGATCGCAACAATATCTGTGATTGGCTACTTTACTCACCGCTGCAAAAACACGCTGTAAATAGATGCATTTGACGCTCTCCAGAGCGGAACACAAATTTGCAAATCTACCAAATCTGAGGGTGCTTTTGCTTGCGTTAGAACCGGGCCTGCACTGCGGTCTGCGCCTCGCCGCTTCAAGTCACACACACACAGTTTTGTGGGGGGAAAAAAATGTCATCAGTTCGTTTAACCTTTATAATATATTTACAATTAACATTTAAGTACTGAATGTAATGTTTTCAGACACTTTTTGCATGTTATTTACAATTAAATGAAAATGTATAATAGGATAATTTATATTAAATGCAATTAGTTGAACTTAAGAGTGCTTTTGTGCCGCTTAAGTAGGACACAAGTACATCTTATTTGAAATTTCATAATTATAATTACTTATATAGTCTTTGAAATATGGTTCTAGTGTACTAACAAACAACTAAAATTTAATGTAATTTCTATTAAAACTAGCATGTCATGTATTTAAATATATTTGTAATTATAGATTTCTAATGATGAATTTGCCTTTACAAATCATTAACAAACTATTAAGTCAAAATTAGTGTACTTCTTTAAAACTTAATAAAGAAAAAATATTAGGAAACACTTTATGATAAGTACAAATTAACTGTTTTTTTAATAGCTATTCCTTTAATACAAATTATTTTTTTAAAAAAGAAACTCCTTAAACTTTTATCTGTTGTATCTCTTGTGCTGCAAATTACTCACAAATCTTATGATAGTACGATAATCTCCATTCAGTTTTCACACAATATTAGTCGTTTTCATGCCTTTTGCATAACATTGCACCAGCTTTTCATCGTCAGAAAGATCTTTCTTCCTCCCATATTGCATGAGAACTGTGACTTGATTAATAATGTGGAACAACCTCTTTATGTAGGGTTTCTATTTACCTAAGAAGACTTCACAAACTATTTAACAAACCGGTCTGAGATTGATACCAGTTATCTAAAAAGTTATGGAGAAATACAACAAACAAAGTTTCTTCGAAAAACTAAAATCTGAATGTTTATTGCACTGAAATCCTACTGACAAGTCACTTGCAATTTGGAACACAGTGTGTGTGTGTGTGTGTGTGTGTATATATATATATATATATATATATATATATATGTACAGTTTTTTATTTTTTATAAATATACTTTTAAGATTAGTCTGCAAGTGCACATTCAATACAATTAACTAAGGAACTTCTTTTCTTTTTGCACTTCTTTTTCACAAGGGAAATAATGAGTAAGAAAGACCTACACTTTTAAGGCCCTGTCACCAGAATTACATGGTAAAAATGGTGGCTGATATAAATAACTTACTTTACGTTAATTCATCAAACTGAAAATGGATTTACAATATTTGAGTAAGTGAGCTCTGTTTTATACTGCTCTCATCTGTATATTTTAAGCATACTGTGCTCAGTGCATACTGTAATTACTGTAGCAACAGAAAGAGCAGCACAGTTTGGATAAAAGTGTCTGCTAAATGATTAAATGTAAATGTAGTGAGCACTGAACACAGACACCACTGTTTTAAACATTCCTTTAATCCTGCATTTCTTTAAAGTAAGAGTGAGTTCATATGAAATCAGCACATAACACATTCGGGCTGATTTAACTGCAGAGAGGACACAGGAGATGTGTGCGGGAGTTCAGTTCGATGTGAATAATAGCCCTGATAATGAGAGTAAATGGCAGTGTTCTCACCTCAGTGAGCAGGAAGGAGATGGCAGCGAACGCAAACGACCAGCCGTACTTATAGCTGAAGTACGCCTCGCTACTCTTGGTCCTGTTGAACATCTCGTCATTTATGCTGGAGATGTAGAGAACCAAACCCACCACCAGAGACAGACCTGTGTGACAGACAGATAAACATCAGCCTGACAGATGAGAGACGCGTCGGAATGACAGAGGAAGAGGAAGATGTTTACCTGACAGGATGAAGAAGATTCCAGAGACAAACGCCAGTATGGTGCGGTGGGGCCGAATGTGCCCGATATTGTTGAGCACAAAACCGATGAACATAAAGAACAAACTGACCAGAGGGAACGGCGTGGCCGAACGAATCATCTCTGAAAAGACACAGCATCACAGGTAAAAAAAAAAGATCATTCGATAGTGAGTTCACTTTTGTGACGATAAAGGCCTGTTCACACCAACAACAACTATAACCATAATGTTTAACCCTCATCCTTCCCTTGGGTCATTTTGACCCGAAACTCATTTTTTTAAAAAAAAATTTAAATTAAGTGTTCATCGGAGTGGTCCAAGACCCTAGGACTTTTGTCGCACTTAAACCACAAATACACAAAAAAAAATTGTGGTTGAAATTAAACAAAGTAACAAATCCTTCCCTCACGGGTCAATTTGACCCCCTTAGGAATGAATGGAATGCGAGGAATGCTTCAGTACACATAGAAAAAGCTAAAAATTATCCACAAACAGCATTACCAGCTTCACTTATTACTAACCAGATTGACTTTATTTCTGTCATTCGTCTACAGAAGTTCTTATTGAGAATTAACAGAGGTTTAGATGTTGATGTTTTATTGAAAATATCTGGTTACCATTATGGGGATCAGTGTTTCCTTTAGTTGTGCAGTTTTGACGCTTAGCTTTTTATGTGAGGTTGTGGTCTTTGTAACATTGTTTACCAAAACACATAATTTATTGCAAAGAAAGACAGAAACAAAGATGATCTGGTGATATAGCTTTCAGTATCAAAGTAGAATAATTCACTAATCTTATTCCTGACCAAAAGTGGTTATTTATTATTAACATATTTAACATATTCACAAACAATACTTTCTTGCAACACATCAGACACTGTAAATTTTGATTTTTAAAATACACTATGGGGAGAAAAAAAAAATCACAGACATCAAGAATCAGCATATGAATCTCAACCATGGTGACACGCTTCATGCAGCAATGCATGCTGGGAGCCATGGGTTTTATACTATGTCATCTAGTAATAACCATTTTTGGTCAGTGAAAGCTCACAAGCTCACATAAAAAGGCAAGAGTCAAACTGCCCAACTAAAGGAAACACTGATCACCATAATGGCGATCAAACATTTACAATAAAACATCAACATCTAAACCTCTGTTGATCCTCAATAAGAACTTCTGTAGAGGAATAACAGAAATAAAGTCAGTCTGGTTAGTAATGTGTGAAGCTGGTAATGCTGTTTGTGGAGTTGTTTAATCCTCCTCTGCTGAGATCTTCAGAGATTTAATGTCTTTTATTTGATTTCAGGCTGTGTGGTTTTAAGTCAGTTGTAGTTGTTGTGTTTCATTCTCTGAGAGTGCAAGCATTATGCTGAACCAACATCACGTTGTAACATTGATTCAATGCCATTACCATTCATTTTTAATGGTTTCAACATTAATTGCAGGTGCAAAAGTGATGTTGATTCAAGGCAGTTAATATTCACACATTAACATTGATTTAACATTGTTTTGATGGTTGCTTGCTATCTGGGTTAGAGGGTTGAGGAGCGCTATTTCTTTCAGTGAAGCTGCTGATGTGAGCAGCACATTGTCAGCCAATCAAAATCTTTCCTGAAAAACGTGCTTTGAATAAAGATTACGTTATCGTCTGTGGGTGTGTGTAGGGCTGGATGATATTGAAAAAAAATGCAATATGCAATAACTTGTTAAATAATGCGATATCTTCGGTGTGCGATACGATATTGCTTTAAGTGTGTAAAATCAATATAAATTATATTTAAATATATTTAAAAACTGATATAACCTATATATATATATATGTTTCACATTCTTTCTGGGAAAAGAAAGCATTACTACAACTTCTGAAAGTGACCAGTGTTTTAGCATTAAATAAAATGTCATTTAAACATTATTGTAAACAAAAAAAACTCTTTACTCAACTTGGTAAGGTATAGTTATATCAACCTGAAAACTTAACATCAAGAACATCCAGGTAAACAAAAACACCTGAAACTAGGGGTGGATCTTTGTTATTAAAAATAAGAACAAAGATGCTAATTACAAACAATAGGACAAATACAATAAAACAATTCAAGTAAGAAAGCATTCAAGTAAGAAACAATACAGAAACTGAATCATCAAATGTAAAAATAAAACACTGCATGGTCTTCACATGAATTAAATATACATTGATTCATAATAAAGCTACAAAGGTTATTCAGTCAAGAGCAGTGAGTGATTTTGTCTTTTTCTCTTGTTTGACAGACAGTGGCCGGTTTACTGTATTAGCAGGCTGTCACTTTAAGACCTAATGCACGGATCCTATTGACATGCATCCAGTTTCTTTCCCAACTCTTAAGACATAACCGACTGAAGAGTCTACATAAATACTTGCCAAGACAGGCATTTTGACATAACTGTGTGTGTATTTGACCGTTCGAGTGCAATAAGCCGCAAAAGAGAGCTGAATTTGTGATCGTATGCTGTCTGAGAGGCGGCTTTCTGTGCGCGCTGCTTTTCTTTTTTCGCCGCTTCTTGTGCTTAATACATTTTTTTTAACATCAAACATGTCACACATAAGTAACAGTCGCATGCTCAGTCTATTCTCTGCTACACTATATTGCCAAAAGTTTTGGGATGCCTGCCTTTACATGCACATGAACTTGAATGACATTCCATTCTTAATCTGTAGGGTTTAATATGGAGTTGGCCCACCCTTTGCAGCTATAACAGCTTCAGCTCTTCTGGGAAGGCTTTCCACAAGGTTTGGGCAAATTTTTGACCATTCTTCTAGAAGCGCATTTGTGAGGTCAGGCACTGATGTTGGACGAGAAGGCCTGGCTCGCAGTCTCCGCTCTAATTCATCCCAAAGGTGTTCTATCGGGTTGAGGTCAGGACTCTGTGCAGGCCAGTCAAGTTCCTCCACACCAAACTCGCTCATCCATGTCTTTATGGACCTTGCTTTGTGCACTGGTGTGCAGTCATGTTGGACAGGAAGGGGACATCCCCAAACTGTTCCCACAAAGTTGGGAGCATGAAATTGTCCAAAATGTCTTGGTATGCTGAAGCATTAAGAGTTCCTTTCACTGAAACTAAGGGGCCAAGCCCAACCCCTGAAAAACAACCCCACACCATAATCCCCCCTCCACCAAACTTTACACTTGGCACAATGCAGTCAGGCAAGTACCGTTCTCCTGGAAACCGCCAAACCCAGACTTGTCCATCAGATTGCCAAACAGAGAAGCGTGATTGGTCACTCCAGAGAACACGTCTCCACTGCTCTAGAGTCCAGTGGGGGCGTGCTTTACACCACTGCATCCCACGCTTTGCATTGCACTTGGTGATGTAAGGCTTGGATGCAGCTGCTCGGCCAGAAACCCATTCCATGAAGCTCTCTACGCACTGTTCTTGAGCTAATCTGAAGGCCACACGAAGTTTGGAGGTCTGTAGCTATTGATTCTGCAGAAAGTTGGCGTCTTCTGCGCACTCTGTGCCTCAGCATGCGCTGACCCCGCTCTGTGATTTTACGTGGCCTACCACTTCGTGGCTGAGTTGCTGTTGTTCCCAACTGCTTCCACTTTGTTATAATACCACTAACAGTTGAGTGTGGAATATTTAGTAGTGAGGAAATTTCACGAATGGACTTATTGCACAGGTGGCAACCTATCACGGTACCACGCTTGAATTCACTGAGCTCCTGAGAGCGACCCATTCTTTCACAAATGACGTTTGTAGAAGCGTCTGCATGCCTAGGTGCTTGATTTTATACACCTGTGGCCATGGAAGTGATTGGAACACCTGAACTCAATGATTTGGAGGGGTGTCCCAATACTTTTGGCAATATAGTGTATATGCGTCAGCCTAAAGCTTTGACTTTTCACAACTTTTTAAAGTATCCTGTTAAAGTCATTCAGATATCGCAAGCCTCTGCAATATGCATATCGCAATATGTACATTTGCGATATATCGTGGTGCAGCCCTAGTGCTAATGTAGTTGGCCTTTTAGTTATCGTTATTGTTATCTTTGTTAAGAGTCATTCGTCTCCGCATCAGTCGGTCTGCATTGGTCATGTTGTATGTTTTTGCGTGCAGCCCCAAAAATGCAGCAAAAAAGCGTTTTAATTTAATTTAACACAATAGCTTAGCAGCATGCTAATTGCCAGAGTGAAGTGTGAATGTCAGCTGAGTGGTGAGAGGAGCTGTTTCTGCTAATGAAGCTGCTGATGTGGAGAAGCCTCTCAGTGAGCCGGTATAGCAGCTCACTGAAGGCTCTCTCAGCGCTGTCTTGCTGTCCATCAGCGGGGTAATTACCTCCACACTGAAATAAACTCACCGCCTCTAAGACAGCTGTCAAAACTGTAAACTTTGTCGGCTAATAACCACACAAACCCTCCTGCATCATGGGATTGTATAAGCAGCATATGCAATTGGATTTGAATATACTCAACTGGTTGGATTGAAGTTTTATAAAAAATATATTTACCATGGAGAAAATTATGTTTTGCGTGAATGTGACTTCCTCCCTCTTACTCTGTAAATATTTTAATATTTTGTCTTTTTAAAGATAATAGATTCGTCAGTGGGTGTTTCTGCTCTGGCAGCAGTGAAAAAGCAACATAACATAACAAAATTAACCATATAATTGCACATAGTGGTGATGAAATGATGAAATTTACCCTACTGTACGTGCAAAAACTCTATAAGTTTACTTAGCTTTTGACGTGACCGACCCAAGTTTGAACCTGCCTTTTCCAGATCCCATTATTCTCCCTATTCCCATCACATATCAGCTCATTTGTATTAGATGTTGATTTTAAATAAAAATATAAAACAAAATATTCAGAAAATGGACAAAGTTATTTAATAGACCTGTAATTGAAACTGCGCTGATCAGACGGAACGGCACATTGACGGCGGCGCGTATTGCTTTTGTTCTGTAAGTTGCTTTAGATAAAAGCGCACGCTAAATGCATAAATGTAAATGTAATATTGTTACGGCGCTCAGAACTGCGGCTCTTTACAGATGAGCTAATTAAACAATAATCATTTGGTTAAAGGATTAGTTCACTTCAAAATGAAAATTTCCTGATAATTTACTCACCCCCATCTCATCCAAGATGTTCATGTCTTTCTTTCTTCAGTCGAAAAGAAATTAAGTTTTTTGAGGAAAACATTCCAGGATTTTTCACCACATAATGGACTTCAATGGCAACCAACGGTTGAAGGTCCAAATCAATGCAGTTTCAAAGGAAGGGCTTCAGAGGCTCTGAACGAAAATTTTAAAAAATAAAAATGTATATACTTTTTAACCACAAATGCTCGACTTCGGTGTTCAGCTTCTTCACGCCGTATGACGTCATCACGTCGGAAAGGTCACGCCGTGACATAGGCTGAAGTACTGACCCAGTGTTAAAACGAGCATGTATTTGTTATCTATCTTTTGTATATTTCTGTCTTAAATATATATTTCTCTCTTTATCTGTAATGCTTCATTGTTCTTAATAAAAAAAATAAAAAATAAAAAAACGAACGTGCAAAGACTAAATCAAACGCCCTTTAAAGTAAAGGTAAAACAACGATGTCGGACAAATATTGAAGTTGGAGGAGAACATGGAGAAGATGGAGTTTTTCGGCACTGGATCGGTACTTCCACCTACGTCACGGCCGTGACCTTTCTGACGTGATGACGTCATACGCCGTGAAGAAGAACAACACTGAAGTCGAGCATTTGTTAAAAAGTACATAAATGTTTATTTTTGTAAGAAAATGACAGATGGTTTGGCTAGATAAGACCCTATTCCTCGGCTGGGATCGTGCAGAGCCTCTGAAGCCCTTCCTTTGAAACTGCATTGATTTGGACCTTAATTGGACCTTTGGACCTTAACTTAATTTCTTTTCGACTGAAGAAAGACAGACATGAACATCTTGGATGAGATGGGGGTGAGTAAATTATCAGGAAATTTTCATTTTGAAGTCAACTAATCCTTTAATTACAGTGACAATGAATGAAGAATCCACTATTTGTATAAAACCTATTAATATATCAACAATGTAGAGACTACAATATATGAATTAACTATGAATTAACTATAAACTAATAGTTTACAAATGATTTGTAAGAACTGTTACTGTATAAAGTTGTTAACAAATGGAGCCTTATAGTAAACCAAATTTTAACAGTCATTTAGAAACAAAATTCTTGTGAAATCTGGGACTAAAAGCATTTGAGCATGACTGCTGTAGACATTAGTGAAGCTAATTTTTGCAGAAGTGCTTGAGAACACAATGATTTGTCATGACTTACTCAGAACGCTGACAGTCGACTCACTGGTCAGCTGAACGCTCATGGGCATCACATACTCGATGGTGAAGCAGCGGCCCCTCTCCTCACCTGAGACACACAGAGGACAGACAGCGTTACTGCTCCGGGACGTTTAGCACACATGAGGAGCTTTGGCTTTTCATTGCATATACACACCAGGGTTCTTCAGACAGGGGCTGTGAATCAAATACAATAACACAGATTAATCTCATAATTTCAGACTTTTTCCATTTTCAAGATTTTGTTACACTGGACTGGAAAAGAAGTGGGAAAGAGATCAGACAGGACTACAAACCAGGACTCAAAACTGCGGCTGAGGTGTAACTGTGTTTTCAGAGCACATCAAAGCAAAACAGATTACTGAAAATAGAAAAAAAAAAAAATGTAGGACGGGGACTTAGTCAGTTGTTGATTGGACGGAGTCAAATCTGACTGAGCTTATAGTCAATTGTGGAGGGGCAGGTTTAAGCGCACTAAAGCCCTGTTTGCACCTGGTATTAAGATGCGTTTTGGTCGATTGGATCACAAGTAGACGAGGGAGACGCATTCCTGTTTACACCTGATGTTTTAATCCGTCTCTTTTGTCCACTTTCAATCACTTCTGTCCTGATTTCTTTGAGGGGAGGGTCTATGGGCGGGTAAATGTATGGGCTTTTTCAGATCTTTCGATTTAATGACAGCCGCAAGACCGGCCGAACGCTGTGAGTGTGTGTCTGAAATCAGGAATGGTGAGAGAACATTGTGTTTGGTATGCTTTTCGTCTTCAAACCAAACTTGGGTCTCCAGCTGACGAAGTTTAAATCCTGTCTGGCTAGTGTGCGTCCCATAATGTTTACGCTTTAGGTCAGTAGGCGGAGAGTAGATGGTCTTTTGTGGCTGTTTGAACACATTCGACCACATGAGCGTCTACGAAAGCAATCCAGTCGAATGTGTTCTCAACTACCTCTGGAAGTGGTGGAAAGTGGACAAGCTCAAAACGTTTTAGACCCCATTTACACCTGTATTTAGCGTCGTCCACTACCAAAAAAGTTGATATCTCTTCTTCATTATTGGATTGGAAGATTGGACTAAATAGACTTTAAACAGCAGGCAAAAAGTACCTACTACTTCCGGCGAGATTCTGAAGTGTGCATTCGATGGACACTTTACTATCCCTTGAGGCCACGGGAGAGGATTTATGAATGACAGTGAAGTGGCACTGGTAGATCACTTGATAATGACGACATGCCGGACGTAGTATGTCCGAGTTACATTCATACTGTGATTTCGGATGCAGCCATTGTCTCAGTGACAAAGAAATGTCTCAGTATTATTTTTTTTATGTCCATACAATGGAAGTCAATGGCAACCAAAATGGTTTGGTTACCAACCTTCTTTAAAATAGGGACTTTATGAAGAATGGAACGGTTGATGGTTCTGCTGAACACAAAAGAAGATATTTTGAAGAATGTCAAACAGTTGACGGTCCCCATTGACTTCCATAGTATTGAGAAAAAAAACAATACTATGGAAGTCAATGGGGCCCATCAACTGTTTGGTTTCCGGCATTCTTCAAAATATCCTCTTTTGTGTTCAGCAGAAAAAAGAAAAGTTTGGAACAACTTGAGGGTGAGTAAATAATGGCAGAATTTTAATTTCTGGGTGAGCTAACCCTTTAACTGTTAACTGCTGCGCCAAAGAATGCAAAAATCACAACGCAACAATAAAGAGGACGGCATAATGGATCATTTAATCATTTGACAAACTGCAAAAGAATGTCATCTAAAAAAAGGCATTAAAAGATAGATGTTTAATATTATCTCATAATTCGGCAGCAGGTATATTTGGCTGTTGTCACTTTAAGACCTGACGCACGGATCCATTACACTGCTACACGCATTTCTTTCTCAACTGTTTACGTTCACTTAAATCATGACTGACTGTGTTTATGTGAATACTCACCAAGACTGGCATTTTGACATTATTTTGTGTGTATTTGACTGTTTAAGCGCAATAAGCAACGAAAAATAACTCAATTTAGTGCTGAGAGGCGGCTTTATGAGCGCACACTTTGAGTGTGAGCACAAAATCTGAGGGAATGAGTCAAATTATGGGCAATATACGTGCAATCCCATGCCGAAATTCAAACCCTGTAACAGCAACAGATTCATCCGGAGCAAATGAAACGAGTGAGTGAGTGGAGGCGGGTTTGTCTGTCACTCGCTGTCGGAGAGATGAGAGAGAGAGAAAGAACAGCTGGTATTGTGTGTCTATTCTGTGGAAAATGAGTATTGGAAATCATTTAAGATGCCTTTTTAAAAGACTACATTTGAAAACTGTATATATTATGTAAAAAATTCAACCTACCAAAGCGGCTAGTAGGAGTGACTGTGTAACACGCCACTGCTGAAATACACCCTTATTTTAGCGGGTTGGCAGGTGTAAATGTCAAGCCCTGCTGTCATGTATGTAAGACTATGGCAAATCGGCTATTCAGTATAGTTACAGTCGAACATCACGAAGAAGCAGACAAAGTTGCACATACACAATAGATGACCAAAACGCCGTTGCAATTCCATCAGCAGCTGTTGCTTAAAGTCCTTAATATCTTCTTTTATGTTCCACAGAAGAAGGGCTTTTATTGGCCGTCATGTGCTTTCTCTTTCCTTCGGGAGAATGTAGTGTTAGTGCAGTAAGTCACTGACACTTTGATCATGTGGTGAGACCTACAGGATCATAATATCACTGTCTCAACACTGTAACACCCGAAGCAATGCAACCCTCTCACTTTAAAGCACAGAAATAATGTGAGACTTCTGAAAGTTTCCTGTGTTGAAATCACATGGCTGATCGTGATCCCACCAGCCCGATCCTGTAGAGCTCAAACGATTGCTCACATCTGTTCACAGTCACGCTCAATTACACCGGCTATAAACAGCGTGGGTTTGGATCCGACACAGTCCAATCGCTCGCCCACATCTTCACACACACAGTGCATTCCTTCACTGAGACTAATGTGTGTGTTTTGTGCCACAGCAGGCCGTTATTTGCCAATACAGAGGAGTGTGAGCTCATCGTGTCATCTAAACGATAAACATACAACCTCACGTGGATAAACCTCATCAATACAGCAGGACATCCCATCATTAAACACATTCAGAAATTGCTCCCTGACAACAACTGCCATAGCGATGCCAAAGGTGGACACACAGATAGAGCTGCAATCAGTCCAGAATGCCTGGCCAGTCAAAAATAATGGCATAAAACCCAATAAACCCCTTTGAATGTGTGAAGTCCACTGGAATGAACTCAAATGACCGGCTATTTACAGAAGACACTGACTCTAACGGGGAAAACTAGGGATTTAAACGTCTAAAAACATATTTTTCGAAAATGAAAAATGTTGTTTTTTCCATCTCAGGAGGATTAAGTTAAGGACTGCAGGAATGGGGTGTAAAAAAATAAATATGGGTGCTAAAAATGGGGTGCAGATTTAGCCTACCCTTACGAAAAAGAAGTTTATTCAAGTGTTCTATTAGTATACTACTTTTAAACTAATACTTTCAGTTTACTTTTTATATACTTCTCAGAAATATACTTTATGTACTTCTCAGAAATATACTTAAAATTGCACATGTATACTTGACTTATACTGACAGAAAAGTCTACGTATATTTGGCCTATACTTGTATTCAATACTTTGATCAAAATATACCTAAAAGTACAATTGATTATTCAAAGTATATTTGTCTAGTAGTTGTTTAATCTTTTGATTGAGTAGCCTATTAAATATACTTTTTTTTAAACATAGTTTTACTTACAGTCTTATTAAACTTACATTGTTTGAAAATATTGATTAGAATATTGATATAAAACAAATATGTTCCTAATTCTGCGTATCTGAATGTTTGTGTAGGCTAGTCCACTGGTAGTGTACATAGGAATTTACTTAAAATCACTTTACTCTTTCCCCATTGACTGAATTTTCCAGTTATCCGTGTTTTCACTGTTATACGGTAGGGGGCGCTATGACCTCTTATAGTACAGAATCTCCAGATCAAAACACAGGAGAAGAAGAAGAAACAAGTGATCATCAAATCATCAAACAGCATGTAAATCAAAATTGCCTAATGTTACTGAATAAAAAATGTGAACCCATGAAGAGGAAACGACTGTGAAGCTTTGGGGGTGTTGATGGACTCCATCTGTGTTTTGATCATTGTTCTGAATCCGGTCAAGGCGTAGTCGTTTACAAAAAACTTTTTGTTTAAAATGTTGCCCTTCTTTATGAAACTTACCCACATTCAAGTGTTGATAAAAAAGGATGCATGAAGCTAGAATAAAATTTTGTATATGTATATCTACATTTGAACATAGTAGTATACTGAAAGTGCAAAATAATATATAAATAGTAAACTATAAGTATAATGTTATGTTCACTTAAAGAAAACTTACAAGTATACTTGCAGTAAAATACTAGTTTAGTAGTTTATTCTGCGAGTACACTTCAGTGTACTTTCATAAACTAAAAAAATGTACTACTTGTATTAAAATAGTAAACTACTAGTATACTTATAAGTTCACTTGTAGTACAGATGCAGTACAAATGACAAACCTAATTGTGCACTTAAAGTTTACTACTGTTACACTTATAGTACACTTAAACATATACTTTTATATACTAAAAGTGGGCCAATTTAGTCCCAAGCAGTATTGAAACAGTACACTTACAAGTTTACTACTAGTACACATTGATATTAGTATACTTACTACATACTTAAAAATATACTTGAACATTACTTAAGTATACTTCATTAAATGAACTTGAAGTATACTTCTTTTTCGTAAGGGTAATTTCTGTACAGGTTAGCATGTTTGAGATCAATTGTTCACTTGTACCTGTCACTTTATTAGGTACACTTGCTAGCACCGGGTCGAACCCCCTTTTGTTTCCAGAACTGCTTTAATTCTTCATGGCACAGATTTAACAATGTGCTGGAAACATTCCTCAGAGATTTTGGTCCATATTCACATGACAGCATCACACGGTTGCTGCAGATGTATCGGCTGCACATCCATGATGCGAATGTCCCGTTCCAGCACATCCCAAAGCTGCTGAGATCTGGTGACTGTGGAGGCTACACATTTTCTATGACTCATTCAGTTTGAGTTCTTTTTCAGTAATTGTGTCCACGTAACTTTTGGTAATATTTGAGTTCAATAAACTCATTTATATTCAGTACATATTACAGTGCACTCTGGCCGTTCTCCTCTGACCTCTGGCATCAACAAGGCTCATTGCAGCTCACTGGGTATTTTCTCTTTTTCGGATGATTCTCTGTAAACCCTAGAGATGGTTGTGCGTGAATTTTTTGTGAGATGGTTGTGTGCTCCGATTTCTTGTTGAGTATGAGTTTAACGGTGTGGTGGGGGATGGATGGTGGAGGTTGAGGGGGAGGGATTGCCGACAGGGCCCTCCCGAGCTTGTCTGGGCCCCTAGTGCCCTGGGCATGTGCCCGGTGCATTAATCCGTCCCTGACTGTGGTTTAAATATAGCTTACTTTCTTATATCAACACTGAGAGTTTCTCTCTTATTCACACAGTGATCTCAATTCACACCAACAGGAAGGAAACATCCACATGCAGCAAATGGTGTTGTGACAAGCTGTGTGAAGTTAAACACCAGGGAACATCCACCAAAAACACAAACATCTCCAGTCAACAGTAACATAGACTCTCAAGAATACATTCATAAATAAATATAAAAATAAATAAGCACACCCATGCATCACACCTGAACACACTGCAGTGTCGACCACACCTAACAAAAGGTGGTGTATTTTTATTATAAGAGAAATTAATTGATATATTTCATTTTTATTTCTTTTTATCCAATTCCAAGGCTAAAAAAACAAAATAAAATAACAAAAATCACACAAATCAATAAAAAACTGATATTAAATTAAATAATTAATATATATATATATATATTAAATGTAATAAAAAAAATACAACTGATAACATTAAAAATAAATATACGTAAATAATTAAATAATTTGACCTCCATATGTGGTATTTTTACTATATTCTCTTAAAGTCCCCCTGTAATCAAAAATGTAATCCCTTAAAAAAAATCTTTGATCACCAAAATGACATATTTAACCGTGTTTTTCCTGTGAAAAAAATTCATGCCTTAAAATAGCTTGAAGGTAACTCTACACCCTTGCTTCATTTAGTATACGTGGAGCCATGAATATGCAAATGAGCCCCGCCTCCACTCACTCACACCAGCTCAGAATACCTGATCCACTCGCTCAACTTTTACTCAAGTTACTGAGGTAAACGCTGCACAAAGGTATCGCTCTTTATAACGTCATACACATAACAGTCATTAATATGATTAGCTTTTTGCCTGACTACGTTAACAAACAGCTAATAATGTTTTTTTTTTGTTTTTTTTGTATTGCATAATTATAAATCAATACAAAAAAAGATAATACAGTACAATGAACATGAACATGTGGGAATACAGAGAAGAAGAAAATAAAAATAAATTACAATTTACCTAAAATGTTCTATAATACGGGATGTTTTCAAAGCTTTTTTATTGGAGGGGATTTTTTGAAGAGATGATAATAACAACTGTAAATCATAAGCAAATACTTTGCAGTTAGGTTTAAAAAATTAAGGTATCTTGCTTTGTGAATATGCTATTTACCCATCATACAAATAAAGTTTAAGACATCATCTAGCTCTTTACTTTCAGAAACATCAGCGTGATATTTATTACAAGGGTAATAACGATGAATAATTTTTAAATGGATTTCTTTTATTTTGTTATTAAATAAGAATTTGTTTGGCACTGTCCATACCTTATGAAATGTAACATTTGGGAAAAGTGCTAACCATTTCCCATAAACCTTAATAATTGAATAATTACTAAGTTCCTTAAAAACTGATTTGTGCTAATAATGTGTTGCTAATGTTACACAAACCATGTTCCCGTTCGCCATCTCAGTCTGCCTTCAGTATCAGTCAGCATCCTTAGGAACGCTTTGAACATCATAGAACGTCAGTGGAGAAAGGCATATTTCTTCATAACATCATAATATACATCATAATTCACTATATTGCTAAATGTACCCGATTTTTCAGACAAATATACCAGGATAACCTGTCTTCTCTTGAGACTCCCTGCTTCAGAGAATAGTTAATGATATGCTAAAGCCCCGCCCACACACTGACGTGATTGGTTACAAGGTAGTTTGTGATGTCAGAAACACTGACGATTTCAAACCGCGTCTTTGGTTCACTGGAGTTTTAAGGAGAAAATACTCAGCAAGGGTGCTTATGAATTTGCACATGGTTTGTCTGAAAGCATATTAAAAACACCACATAGACATATAAACAACATTAAAAACCTGATTTTCATCACAGGGGGTCTTTAAGAGTTTTAGTCTCATGTTTTAAGATGGAAAGTGCTGGATATTTTTGTTCATCTTTTTCGGTACATTGAATATCCTTTGTGGTAGTAAGTGAGATGTGGATTACTTAAAAAAAAAAAAAAAATCAAGCTGTAATGTTATTCATAATGCAGTAGTCTAGGTAAGTAGCGGCATCACTTATTTAGATTCTGCTAAATGAATGATTGTAAATGTAAGTAAGTGAGGGACAGAAAGTCCTCCAAAAGTAACTCACCTGCCAGGAAACAGACTCTCCAGAGGCCAGAGTGGATTGACATGCGTACGTCAGCGCTCTGGTTCAGAGGCAGTATGACGCCCTCCTCCAGGTAGAGCCAGTAGTCAGTGCTGACGGCGATCCCCAGCAGCCCCAGACTGCATACCGCAAACACACTGCTGAGCAGAGTCAGAGCCTTCCTCCCGCACGCGCTCATGCCACGCAGCCTTCAGCCGTCAGGGGCCGCTCACGCTACAGCACACTCGATCTGAGGGAAACACACCAAGAGCTGCTTACTGACTGTGAATCAGGAGGGCGTCAACTTCCATCTCTAGGAAATCTGACATAATGAATAATGAAGCGCCTCATGGAAACAAGTGTGTTCGGAAGCACACAGATGCGCAATACAAGAAACACATTCATTAAAATACCACACAAGGAGACTGTTCAATGGAGACAGAAATACACACTCACACGGCATTTTCACATCTGTACATGTGTCATTTGAGCAGCTGCAGCTGTCACTGTCTAACAGTCAATGCACAATGCAAAATGAAAAATGAAACTCAAGGGTTCAGAAGTTTTGATTTCCAAATATATCCACTTGGTGATATTTCCATCAATCATGCCAATTACACAAAGCTCTCATGTAAAATGCAGTACCTGTCACTCGATCAGTACGCCAGAGCGTCCATCGCTGCTGAGATGATGGACCTGTTTAGAGACGGACACATTCATGAGCAGCAGCTCCTCTCTTCTCTCCAAAACACACCACATTTAATGACACATATACATTTACAGTACTGTACAGAGATTGTGTGCATTTTAAACAAGTTTAGCCACAAACAGCTCTACAACCATGCAGATGCTGATTAAGCATGTCACCATTGTTGAGATTCATATACTGATTCTTGATGTCTGTGTGTGTGTCTAAAGATTTTTTTCCCATAATGTATTTTAAAAATCAAAATTCAGAATGTCTGATCTGTGGCAAGAAAGTATTATTGGTCAATATAGTCTATTAGGTCAGGGATAAGATTAGTGAGTTATTCTACTTTATGATTCTGAAAGCTATATCAAATCACCTTTATTTATATAGCGCTTTTTACAATGGCAATTGTTTCAAAGCAGCTTCACAGTGGTAACAGGAAAATAATGCAACAGAATTTGATTCGGCTCTGGTGAAAACAGTGATGTCATCCAGCTCATTTCAATTATCATATAGTGTCAATGCGGGCAGATCAGTAATATAGTTGAAATTTAAGTGTCCCCAACTGAGCAAGCCAAAGCCAAAGGCGACGGTGGCAAGAAACCAAAACTCCTTCAGGGCCAGAATGGAGAAAAAAAACCTTGGGAGAAACCAGGCTCAGTCGGGGTGCCAGTTCTCCTCTGGCCGACGAACAAATAGTGTATGATTATGATTCTGGCACATTACAGGTCAGAAGTCATATTAGATCAATAGATATTCGTAGGATTATTCGAAAGATTGGAGTCGTCACGCCGGGGACGGGTTTAATGAGGATGTCGTGTCGATGCGGCATTTACAGGGGGGAGTTTAATTGACACGGTCTCTACAGACACTTCAGGGATATGGTCGTCATGTCCAGGCTAAGGGCCACCATCTGGTCTGGATATGGCCCGGATCCGGCCGACTGCAGTAAACCTCGGGATAAACAGAGAGACTAACATTAGCGTAGATGCCATTCTTCTTATGATGTAACGAGTACATCAGGTGTTATTGGAAGTGTTCCCGGTTCCGGTTGACCTAGTTAATGCAGCCTTTATATCACTTGATTATCTTTGTTTCTGGCTTTCTTTGCAAAAAATTATATGTTTTACACATGTGTTACAAAGACCACAAACTCACATAAAAAGCCAAGCGTCAAACTGCCCAACTAAAGGAAACACTGATCCCCATAATGGTGATCAAACATTTTCAATAAAACAACATCTAAACCTCTGTTGATCCTCAATAAGAACTTCTGTAGAGGAATAAAATAAATAAAGTAAATCTGGTTAGTAATGTGTGAAGCTGGTAATGCTGTTTGTGGAGTTGTTTAATCCTCCTCTGCTGAGATCTTCAGAGATTTAATGTCTTCTTTTATCTTCAGTTGATTTCATCTAAGGCTGTGGCTGAAGTCAGTTGTAGTTGTTGTGTTTCTCTTTCCTTCAGTGATTCTGCTTGTTAACAGCAGGTGTTCATCACTAATGCTCAATCGTCTCTTATAATTTCTTGACTGCAATGTATATCTTCTTTTAGTAAACTCAACTGAAATAAGTTCAGAGTACTCATAACTATTGGTTTGTAAACTTAAATGAATTAAGGTAATCAGTTTCCTCAAATGTAATGAGTTAGCTTAAAGGGGTCATGCACTGGCTTTTTTTATTTTTTTATACTGTTGTCTGAGGTCAACTTATGACGTTCGCGTGGTTTTTACATTCAAAAACATCATAATAAATAAGTAATAGGCTATTTTCTACCCTGGTTTTGAGCCTCTCTCATGAAACGCTCGGTTTTTATGGGCGTGCCGCACTGAAGACTTGGAAGTAAATGCCCACTGCTATGATTGGATAAGCTTTGCATATTATAATGAGCTTCGGCTCCCCCGTGAGTACACGTGAGAAATTGTTTTGAAAGCGTGTGGGAAAACGGCAACCAGAATGATTCGCCCACAGGGCTCGCAAAATGTCTTTATCAAACAAACACAATGATTTCTCTCTCATCCACCCGCGATTGATTTTCAGTGTTATTTTTTATTACTTGGCCCGCCCGATCGGTGGATATAACCGCGAACCGTGCATCACTAACACACACACACACACACACAAACACAAACACGCACAAGCCTCACTGCAGAGTCAGACAAATCAGCATGATCAAAACTTCCGCGATTGTATTTTTCCTTCAAATATCAAGTCAAGAGTGTGAACAACGCACATCAAGAAAGGAATGTTATTTCACTATTTAAGATAGCCCGTCGGCAGGCCGGTGATATGTTTTGGTAGCCCGTCTGGAAAACACATAGCCCCGGGACGTTGGGCTTTGCGAGCCCTGGCCCATACATGTCCAAGTCTGATCCCAAATCGCAGCACAATGAACCAACAACACCTCAAATAAAGGATTCTCCAGCCTGTGACAGCGTGCTAGTTATGTTCAGTTAGACACGTACACATAATCAATAGATATCAAACGATCTGTAACAATGCAATACTATCACATATAAAAAACGTTTTTTACTCACATAAGTGTGTTGCTTTATTCATTCATGTAATCTCATCCTGTCTGCAAATCCAGTCTCTTGTTTACAAACGAATCCGTGGTGAAATGAAGGAACAAACGTGCAATGTCTTACCCACGTGAGCTGGATCTTCATTAAAAATAAAGTTCATCCATGCATTCATAATATTGGAATCCGAATGAAGCTTATGTGTCATGTTTATTGCTTCGAAGTTCGATCCGGTTTAGCTCCACGTAGGCCTATGTTATTTATCTATAACATGTCATGCACAAATTGGTGGGTGGGGCTACAGAATCAGGCATTCGTCTTCTTCGGTTAAGGCGGTGTTTCACCACACTCTGACGTCACAGGGAGGCACATTCCCAGATCACGCGTTTGCTGAGCCAGCTGTCAATAAAAGCTTTTCTTTGACTAACAAGGAAGTTTTCAGCTCTGAAACTTACAGGATATTCTTATATTACCATGACCTTTTATATATCAAAAGCTCAAGGGAAAGTTGATTTCTCAATTCATGACCCCTTTAACTTGTTGGATTGGACTTTGTGAGTGCTATAGTGAGCTAGCAGTAACTGCAAGCACTCATTTAAAGTTTGTAATTTCAGTGGTTTTACCCAATATAGTTAAGTTTCAATGCAGTGTAAAGTTTAATTGTATATTAAGAAATATCCTTGTTTAGACTCGATTAAAATAAGTTCAGAGTACTCATAACTATTGTTTTTTTTAACTTAATTGAGTTAGCTGAACTTGCTGGGTTTTACAGTGTAACACTGAAACATTGAAACTGTTACTGAGCTAAACTATCAACATCGAACTTAATGAATCGATGGCCTCTGTAGAGCTGCTTTACAGTGGAAATTGAATTTGTTTTATAATTAAAGAATTTGCCAACATTAATTCTGCTATTTTACTGTCTTGAAACAATCTGTATTGTATAAAGCGCTATAGAAATAGATGTTACTTGACATGACTCGACTTTTAAAGAACATGGAAGCGTCTCAAAACCTAAAATCTTTGTGCATCATATTTTTATGACTGATACAGATTGTTTTATGGTGAAGAATTATTAATTATTGTTAATTGTTTTCCACCAACATTCCAAAAATCAGTAGTGTATGCGTCAGAAAACTTTACAATCTTTCTGTATTTTTTGATTATTTTTGTGACAGTGGTGGATAATACCAAAATTACCATCATTTTATTGCAATATCAATAACTGTATAATATGACTGAATCTATTGTCATTATTGTGCATTTTTGAGCGCGCAGCAGGAGAATCACACTGATGCTCAGATATGCAGTCTAGTTAGTCAACTCACTAGGTTTTGAGACCGTTTACATACCTTTAAATCTATTATGTTCACCGCTTTGACTGGTGTAATCACTGTAAACACCTGTTCCCTCTTTACTCTCTGCACATGTTGCAGCAAAATTACTGAATATTGATTACGTGCTGCACAGCTGCGTTATCATTATTATAATCATATGCATCCAATTAAGCAATTTTAAACACTTTTAACATGTACTCAATATTAACATATACTAATGTTAAAACTCAAAGCTCACAAATTATTATTTACCATTAATTATATACCAACACACGTCCCACTTCTTCAGCATATGAAATCATCAGTACATTTCAGACGCATGCATCTGTATATAAATGACGACAGCAGCTGCACATCCCTTCACCCGCATTGAAAGGATGATAAATTACCTGAAGGATGTTACTGATGATTAGAGTAAATGTGAGTGTAATCCAGCTCTAGAGTGAAGCAGCTTCGCGCAGAGAATGAAGACGAGCGAGCGCGCTCTTGTTCTGTGTGTTCTGTGTGAGTGAGAGCGCGTCGTCGCCTGGATGTCAACTGAGTCGTTTAAACGATTCTGTTCGTTCAAATGAAATGACTCACAGTTCAGCGATTCCTCGTCGAGTCATCACTCAAAAGTCTTTTCCTGACGTCGCCGCTCTATTTTATGTGCTCTTTTTAAGGTAAAACAAAGATTTGGTCAAATAGTTAGAATCACAGTATTAAGTTTTTGCCACATACATAAGCCTACCAGTACATTTTCCATCCCAATAGTCCAGTAATAATTGTCCTGCATCTCACAACTTTACTACAGTCGAGTGACAAAAAGCAACGTGAAATGGTTTAACAGATTTAGTATTTAGTATTCAGATTTAGTTCAGGGCAGATTTATAGGGAGTTTGATCGATTGCTGATCGATTGCTCCTGTCTGCCTCCTGTTTGTCCTGCTGACTGCTGTGCTCGCGTGTGCTTTGCTTGCTTTTGAATCTTTATTTGATATCATTCCCTGTTGTTTAAACTGCTAAATATAATTTACCCATCACCATATATTGTCTAATATTGCCTACCACATTAAATCTGACACCGCTAGCTTTTAATCTAAATCACTATCACGTGTTAGCATTTCGCTAGCCTGTTAGCTTGCCATCTCTGCTCTCGGGTCTCTTGTTTTCTGAGTTCATTAAACAACTGTGGTGAGTTGGATTAGTAAATAGACTCCATCAAACAACTGTGGTAAGTTGGATTAAACAACAAATACAGTAAGCCATGTCTTCTTCTCCTGTCATTGTCACTTGCACTGCATGTTTCATGTTTAGTATATCTTTCTCCGTTGGCGAACAGGGCTTCACATGTGATAAATGTAAGGAGATAGTCAGGCTGACGGAAAAGATTTCAGAATTAGAGACACGCATCCAGACTTTATTTGAGAGTAGTGAGAATGTAATAGCTTTAGACACTGCTTTGGATGCGAATAGCTTAGTGAACTCTGTACATTGTTCGGTTCCGGCTGTAGAGCCCGTGCAGCAGGGCAACTGGGTGACGGTGAGACGGCATAGTCGCGGATCAAAAAACCACTCTTCCGTTCCGATTAGAACATCAAACAGGTTCTCCCCACTCAGTGATGCACCCACTGAGAATCCTGTTGAAAGTGCCCTAGTTATTGGTGATTCTATTACACGGAACGTGAAAATAGAGACACCAGCCACCATAGTCACATGTTTACCGGGAGCCAGAGCGCCTGACATCAAAGCAAATTTAAAAGTGCTGGCTAATGCTAATTGTAAATTCTGTAAGATTATTATTCACGTCGGCACAAATGATGTTCGACTTCGCCAGTCGGAGATCACCAAAATTAACATTAAAGAGGTGTGTAAACTCACAAGTACGATGGCAGATGACGTTTTTTTGTTAAAAGGAGTGATGAGATACTTAGCAGACTATCATCACTCAATGGCTGGTTGTCTAAGTGGTGTCCGCAAAATAACATAGGGTTCATAGACAATTGGAAAAGCTTTTGGGGCAGACCTGACCTGTTGAAAAAAGATGGTATTCATCCTTCCTGGGATGGTGCCGCTCTTCTCTCTAGTAATTTGGCACATAGTCTTAGAGCTAAACCTTGACTAACTGGGGCCCAGGTCAGGAAGCAGATGGACTGGCTTACCCGACCGCCTGCTAGCTGTCTCACGTCACAGAAGTCAGATAAATCCCAGCACATAGAGACTCTTTCACCTAGATATTATCACATAGAGACTGTGTCTGTTCCACGAATTAGTAAATACAAAAAACCATCAAAACCATTCAACGGTAAAAATGTAATTGATGTCCAACAAATAAACAACAGATATAATACAGATGATCAAATGATACAGCTCGGGCTGCTGAATATTCGATCCCTTTCCTCAAAAGCGCTTATTGTTAATGATATGATTACAGATCATAACCTAGATGTGCTGTGTTTGACAGAAACCTGGCTAAAACGTGACGATTACATTACTTTAAATGAGTCCACCCCCCAAGATTATTGTTATAAACACGAGCCGCGTCTGAAAGGTAAAGGGGGAGGTGTTGCTGTAATTTATAATAATATCTTCGGTATTACTCAGAAGTCTAGTTTCAAATATAATTCCTTTGAAGTTTTGGTGCTTTATGTAACGTTATGTAGTGAAATTGATAAATCCCGTTTGACATTTGTGCTGGCTACTGTATACAGGCCACCAGGGCACCATACAGACTTTACCAGAGAATTTGCTGATTTTCTATCAGAGTTAGTACTGGCTGCAGATAAAGTCCTAATTGTTGGTGATTTTAATATCCATGTAGACAATGAAAAAGACGCATTGGGATTGGCATTTAGAGACATTCTAAACTCTATTGGAGTAAGGCAACACGTATCAGGACCCACTCATCGCCGTAATCATACGTTAGACCTAATACTGTCACATGGAATAAATGTTAATACCATTGAAATTCTTTGAAATTCAAAGGCTGCAAAGCCGTCCCCTCGCTTCAAATATGGCAGGACTATCACTGCTGCGACTAAAGATTTCTTTGTAAATAATCTTCCTCATCAGTTTCATCTCCTCAGCATCCCAGATAGCCTAGAGGAACTCGATGTTGCAACAGAAACTATTGACTCTCTCTTTTCCAGCACTTTAGACACAGTTGCTCCCCGGCGCTTAAAGAAGATTAAAGAAAATAGTCCAACGCCGTGGTACAACGAGCACACCCGGGCCCTTAAAACAGCAGCCAGAAAAATGGAGCGCAGCTGGAAGAAAACAAAGTTTTTCGTATTTCGTGGAAAGAGAGCATGATTGCATACAGAAAGGCCCTAAAAACTGCTAGATCTGCTTATTTCTCGACTCTCTTAGAAGAAAACAAACACAACCCTAGTTATTTATTCGATACAGTGGCTAAATTAACCAAAGATAAAGCTTCACCTTCTGATGTTTGTAAACAGCGCAGCAGTAATGACTTTATGAACTTCTTTACTTGTATGATTGATAATATTAGGAAAAAAATTATAACCATGCAGCCGTCTACTACAGTATCACATCAGACAGTGCATTGTAGTGTCACTGAGGAAAAATTACATTCATTCACTGCTATAGGAGAAGAAGAATTGGCTAAACTCGTTAAATCATCAAAATCAACAACATGTATGCTCGATCCTATACCGACTAAACTACTAAAAGAGATGCTTCCAGAGGTCATAGATCCTCTTCTTAATATCATTAATTCATCCTTGACATTAGGATATGTACCGAAAACTTTTAAGTTGGCTATTATTAAACCACTTATTTAAAAAACCGCAACTTGATCCTACAAAATTAGTCAATTACAGGCCAATCTCAAATCTACTCTTTCTGTCAAAAATAGGCAGTGTCCTCACAATTATGCTCCTTTTTAGAAAGAAATGGTATCTGTGAGGATTTCCAGTCAGGATTTAGACCGGATCATAGTACTGAGACCGCTCTCATTAGAGTTACAAATGATTTACTCTTATCATCCGATCGTGGTTGTATCTCTTGGTTAGTGTTACTCGATCTTAGCACTGCATTCGATACTATCGACCACAACATTCTTTTGAATAGACTCGAAAATTATGTTGGCATTAGTGGAATTTCATTGGCATGGTTTAAATCATACTTATCTGACCGTTATCAGTTTGTAGAAGTAAATGAAGAGATGTCACACCGAACACAAGTTCAGTATGGAGTACCGCAGGGCTCAGTGCTAGGACCGTTTCTTTTCACCCTGTACATGCTACCACTGGGAGATATTATTAGGAAGCATGGCGTTAATTTTCATTGTTATGCTGACGATACTCAGCTCTATATTTCTTCACGCCCTGACGAAACTTACCAATTCACAAGATTAACAGAATGCATAGCTGATATAAAAAATTGGATGACTAGTAATTTCCTGCAACTTAATTCAGAAAAAACTGAATTTTTAATCATTGGACAAAAAAACTCCACAAGTAGTAACCTAGAATACTGTCTAACACTCGATGGCTGCTCTGTCAAGTCCTCGTCGTCAGTTAGGAACCTGGGTGTGCTCTTTGATACCAATCTCTCATTTGAAAGCCACGTTTCTAGCATCTGTAAAACTGCATTCTACCATCTTAAAAATATATCTAAATTACGGCACATGCTTTCAATGCAAAATGCTGAACAGTTAGTTCATGCGTTCATGACCTCAAGGCTAGATTATTGTAATGCTCTACTGGGTGGTTGCCCTGCTCGCTTAATAAATAAACTGCAGCTTGTCCAAAACGCAGCAGCTAGAGTTCTTACTAGAACCAGGAAGTATGACCATATTAGCCCGGTTCTGGCAACACTGCACTGGCTCCCTATTAAACATTGTATACATTTTAAAATCTTGCTGATTACTTACAAAGCACTAAATGGTTTAGCTCCCCAGTACTTGAGCGAGCTCTTAACGCATTATACTACTTCACGTCTATTGCGGTCTCAAAATTCTGGCCAGTTGATAATACCTAGAATATAAAAATCAACTGCAGGCGGTCGATCCTTTTCCTATTTAGCACCTAAACTCTGGAACAGTCTTCCTAGCATTGTTCGGGAAGCAGACACACTCTGTCACACGACCATATCCCTGAAGTGTCTGTAGAGACCGTGTCAATTAAACTCCCCCCTGTAAATGCCGCATCGACACAACATCCTCATTAAACCCGTCCCCGGCGTATCGACTCCAATCTTTCGAATAATCCTACGAATATCTATTGATCTAATATGACTTCTGACCTGTAATGTTGCCAGAATCATAATCATACACTATTTGTTCGTCAGCCAGAGGAGAACTGGCACCCCGACTGAGCCTGGTTTCTCCCAAGGTTTTTTTCTCCATTCTGGCCCTGAAGGAGTTTTGGTTCCTTGCCACCGTCGCCTTTGTCTTTTGGCTTGCTCAGTTGGGGACACTTAAATTTCAACTATATTACTGATCTGCCCGCATTGACACTATATGATAATTGAAATGAGCTGGATGACATCACCATTTTCACCAGAGCGGCTGTACAGTCGAATCAAATTCCGTTGCATTATTTTCCTGTTACCACTGTGAAGCTGCTTTGAAACAATTGCCATTGTAAAAAGCGCTATATAAATAAAGGTGATTTGATTTGATTTGATTTGATTTGATTTGATTTAGTAATTTGGTGACCTCAAGCAAAATGGAAGCAAGGAATGGGGCCCTACACATTTGTACACATTTACCTGGATCAACCTTGAGGTTCCTTTCTCTGTAATGCTTGCTGCTGCACGACTGTGTCCCATAGGTCAGATCGCCCAGTCTGTTGTGATGGGTCTACCCTGCTCTGATTGGTCAGACAGCCCAGTCTGCTGTGATTGATCTACTCTGCTCTGATTGATCAGATGGCCCAGTCCAATTGGTCAACTCTGCTCTTATTGGTCAGATGGTCCAGTCTGTTGTGATTGGTCTACTCTGTTGTGATTGGTCAGATGGTCCAGTCTCCTGTGATTGGTCAACTCTGCTCTTATTGGTCAGATGGTCCAGTCTCCTGTGATTGGTCTACTCTGCTCTGATTGGTCAGATGGTCCAGTCTCCTGTGAATGGCCTACTCTGCTCTGATTGGTCAGATGGTCCAGTCTGTTGTGATTGGTCTACTCTGCTCTGATTGGTCGGATGGCCCAGTCTGCTGTGATTGGTCTACTCTGCTCTGATTGGTCAGATGGCCCAGTCTGCTGTGATTGGTCTACTCTGCTCTGATTGGTCAGATGGCCCAGTCTATTGTGATTGGTCTACTTTGCTCTGATTGGTCAGATGGCCCAGTCTGTTGTGATTGGTCTACTCTGCTCTGATTGGGCAGATGGCCCAGTCTGTTGTGAATGGTCTGCTTGGTTCCGATTGGTCAGACAGCCCAGTCTGCTGTGATTGGTCTACTCTGTTCTGATTGGTCAGATGGCCAATCTGTTGTGATCGTTCGACCGTTTACAGTGCTTCAGAAACCAAACGGCCATTACCAGATCTTAATTTCAGCTCTGCCTCAGTGCTTGATACACAGTGATACGAACAGTAACAATGGTGTCAGTTTTACCATATCAATCTCATTCATTGGAAGTTCATACAAAGTGGAAACTTCCAAAGGATGAGATTGATATGGTTGACAAACCAAACTCTTCCAGTCTCAGCTACAACTACAGTGTTTAAGGGTGGGTCAAAGGAGATGTTGTTCACAGGCAGCTAATGAAGAATATAGGCTGACATTTTGCAAAATTTTTTACAAACCTACGTAGATTCATGTAGGAAGAGAGACTGGAATTACTGACGACTTGTTTCAGGCAGAATCTGTATTTTCTTTTGGGAGACAATAACTTTATTTGTCATGCACTTTGATCTTTAAAACTTTGCAGACCTTTTACATTCACAAACAGCTGTATTACACAAAATATTAATATAGGGGTACTTTAAACCCCATTACCTTCCTGATGTTGAAGAACCAGAACACGGACAATATCCATTTTGTCATACATTTATTTATACACATTATCCTTCACAAAGAACAAAGGGACAACATTTTGTAAAGAAAGACAAAGAAGAGTGCAAGGAGTTTTTCAAACTAAGACACTGTCCTGGAATTCATAATTTATTAATAATAATAATAATTATTATAATAAATATATTAATCATTCCTGATAGAATCTATATTAAGAAATGGCTGGATGGAATGTTCATAAAAGATATTTATATGTCAAGTGAATGCTGAAATGCCACCTCACATGCAGAAACCACAACCAAACAGATGAACTTTACATTCCCAAATACTCTCAATGTGAGACACTTGTGTTAACCTGCATCCTGCAAGACAATACTTTCTGAATCACTTCGTAAGAGGACCGGCTCTATTTCCACTCGTATCAACATGAGTCCATTTACTTCATAGGATGAAGAAATAAACACCTGGAATATCTACTTGATCCTGTTTGTTTTTCTTCCATTCGCAGGGGCTTGCACATCAAACGTCAGGTCTATTAAAATTAAAAAATGACGGACCAAATTAAAGAAATCAGTGTTGAAATTCAACAACGGCATATCTGATAACTACAGTGTTCCACCGAGGGCTTGGCACAAGACTAGAGCCCAAACCGAGCCATCTAATGTGTAAAAACAGCATTTCTGAGGTACTTATTACAAGCAGAATCCATAAAATGATGTCTGAAGTGTGCTAAAATTGAATTTCCATCTTTTCCCTGTTGTCGTACAGGTAAATCAGACAGAATTTGCTCAGCAGTGTCTATATGGAAGTCTAATTCTTCATCCACTGACCGAAACTAAACAGGAACGAAAGCAACAACACAATGGAAGTTAGTTAAGGTGGGACAGGTATCATACTCGGTGTGACAATCATTCCATGCTAGAGGACTCCGGATTCCTGGAATCATGCAACACGTTTCGCATGCGCCGATTTGCCGACACCCCACATGCACACAGCAGCTGCAGTACAAACACACATACAGTATGTAGTACATCTACATAGCCCAGTCAGTCTACACACAGCTCCTACACTTATACTATCAGCATAGAAAACACAGCAGAATTACATATAACAAAGGTTTGCAGATACCAAAGCTATATCTCAAATTAGCCAAACTAGTCTTTTTGGATCATCTAAACATAGAAACCATCTAAGTTAGTAAAAGCACATTCAGTTCTTAGTATAAAATCTGCAGGATAATGTATGCCTTCTCTGTATTTACAAAAATCTTGGTATATAGTAGTGTACCTTTAGTGTAACAGTAAACATAGCGCTCTACGTAAAAGTACTCACAGAGCAAAAATGCATGATGATTATAAACTAAGACCTAAAAAGATAAAAAATATCGGATATATACCGGAAAGCTCTCTTTGATAAGAACATCAGAACATGTAGTTTAACACGAAGAGTATTTATCACATAAACACTACCAGAAAAAGGGTTATATTAGAGGTTATACATAGCCTAACTGACCTCCCACCCCCCTCAAACATGTCACAAAAAATTGTGTTGGGTCATAAGGATTTAAATGGGGGGAAAATACTGTATTTAAAGACCATTAGGATTTTTGCATTGTGGCATAAAAGTTAGGACAGTTATGCACATTTCTCAAATCCTCAAATCCCGTTAGGACAGTTATGCACTCTCCTCAAATCCACATTTTTTTCTGTAGTTCTCATTATTCTTAGTAATGACTTTCATTAGATTCTCATTATTGTCATGAAGTATTACAGTAAAAAGCAGCACAAACAACAAACACTACCATGATTTGAACCTAACAATGTACAGTAAATTGTACAGTAAAAATGTTTATTTCGTATTTTGCCACATTACAGTAAGGAGAGCGAGTTTTTTTTTCATTTTTTTTAAATGAGCTTAAAGGGGCTATATGTAGAATCCAGAAACTTTTGGTATTAGCGACACTGGTGGCCGTTAAGTGAACTGCAGCCAGCAACTTACTGCTTGCATTCACACTCTGAACATGAGACTGAACGTGGTTCAGTTCCCCGATATACTCACGGCAAAGTTCTTTTTTGTTCTTTGCTTAGAAGTAAAAAGTAATTGGAAATACCTTTGAAGTAATACACTGTTAACAAACATCCTGATGCCGTCCACGCTGCTGAGAGCGGCATTTAGATGAATACACTCTATTGCCACAAGTTTTGGGACACCTGCCTTTACATGCACGTGAACTTTAATGACATCCCATTCTTAATCCGTAGGGTTTAATATGGAGTTGGCCCACCCTTTGCAGCTAACAGCTTCAGCTCTTCTGGGAAGGCTTTCTACAAGGTTTAGGAGTGTGTTTATGGGAATTTTTGACCATTCTTCTAGAATGGTCAAATGTTGGACGAAGGCCTGGCTCGCAGTCTCCGCTCTAATTCATCCCAAAGGTGTTCTATCGGGTTGAGGTCAGGACTCTGTGCAGGCCAGTCAAGTTCCTCCACACCAAACTCGCTCATCCATGTCTTTATGGACCTTGCTTTGTGCACTGGTGCGCAGTCATGTTGGAACAAGAAGGGGCCATCCCCAAACTGTTCCCACAAATTTGGGAGCATGAAATTGTCCAAAATGTCTTGGTATGCTGAAGCATTAAGAGTTCCTTTCACTGGAACTAAGGGGCCAAGCCCAACCCCTGAAAAACAACCCCACACCATAATCCCCCCTCCACCAAACTTTACACTTGGCACAATGCAGTCAGGCAAGTGCCGTTCTCCTGACAACCGCCAAACCCAGACTCGTCCATGGGATTGCCAGGCAGAGAAGTGTGATTGGTCATTCCAGAGAACACGTCTCCACTGCTCTAGAGTCCAGTGGCGGCGTGCTTTACACCATTGCATCCCACGCTTTGCATTGCACTTGGTGATGTAAGGCTTAGATGCAGCTGCTCGGCCATGGAAACCCATTCCATGAAGCTCCCTACACACTGTTCTTGAGCTAATCTGAAGGCCACATGAAGTTTGGAGGTCTGTAGCTATTGACTCTGCAGAAAGTTGGCGACTTCTGCGCACTGTGCGCCTCAGCATGTGCTGACCCCACTCTGTGATTTTACCACTTCGTGGCTGAGTTGCTGTTGTTCCCAATTGCTTCCACTTTGTTATAATACCACTAACAGTTGACCGTGGAATATTTAGTAGTGAGGAAATTTCATGAATGGACTTATTGCACAGGTGGCAACCTATCACGGTACCACGCTTGAATTCACTGAGCTCCTGAGAGCGACCCGTTCTTTCACAAATGTTTGTAGAAGCGTCTGCATGCCTAGGTGCTTGATTTTATACACCTGTGGCCATGGAAGTGATTGAACACCTGAATTCAATGATTTGGAGGGGTGTCCCAATACTTTTGGCAATAGTGTATGTAAATATGTGCTGCGTGCTTTCCTCTCAATAACAAAATAAACACACAACAAAAATGACAGCAGTGAGAAAAATTTCAGAAAGCACCTGATCATAGCGATGTGGATATGTTTGTACCAGCTCTGCAATTCACCGGCATCGTGTCGACAGATGAGATTATTAAAATTACACTGTCATGATAGTTTGATTATAAAGTATATTTGAGACTATAGATCTGACTATGTGAGACTATAGTTAAATTAATCCCATTTCTTTGCATGACACATTGACATTACAGTACAGAATAACTCTTTGGACATTATCCTGAACATTGTATAAGCATTCATTTCATGTTCGGATCCTTCGGATTTTCCCGCTGAAACCGACCCTAATCCTTCACATAATCAGTCTACAGGCTTTCGTAGACAGCATAGGAAGTCAGGGAAGGTCTCTTTTTTTAAAGTTTCATTACAAGCTGTTTACAAAATGTCAATAAAAAAACTGATTAATACATGCAAATCCTTACATACAGACCCTTTAACAGTCACAATGCAAAAAAATCTTAATGGTTCTAAAAACAGACTTTGTTTTCTTCAAGCAAAGATTTTCTTGGGTGAAATACAGTATCAGATGTCCTGAATTTGGTTTTGACAGGTTTTGGAGACCCAACCCCCTACAGTAAGCATTTATTTGGTCTCATTACATGTTCTTAATGTTATAGCAGTGCTAGTTTTCTTTAGCATAATATGCAAGATTTAAACCAAAGAACATTTCCATTTCTAACTGAAGTGACTCAATGTGTTGCAACGGTTACTCATTATCAGGCCCAGGCAGAATCTGCAGCCTTTTCTTTTTTGCACTGATTGTGTGGGAAAATCTGCAGTATGGGTTTAACATCGTAAAATATAATAAATTAAGCATTTAATAAAAATGAACATGCAAGCGGTGAGGGTTGTGCAGGACAGACGTTCCAATTCTGTGTGAATCTGCAGAGTTCGGTGGGTGCGTGGGCCTGCGTATTACCAATGAGGAATCGCTCATTTAGAGCGAGAGAAAAAGTTCTGTATATGTTGACTATGTAGGAACCAGACGAGCAGGCAGTGACGGGACTGGAAGTTGTCATGCTAAAACTCGAGGAGCGATAAGGGTTCAAGTTTTAGCCCAAGATAAGGGATACACCACCATCTAGTAGGAAATCAATATGCATATATAGAGCTGGATATAAAAACCTTTTGATGCAGTTATATTTTGGCACTCCTATAACAAGATTTAGATTTACAAATATATAATTCAAGAACATTAGAAATGGCAGTAGAGGACATAAGGAATAGGACACAAAAACCTGTTTCATGTCAGCATGCTTCACACACAGTAATCTGAGGACTGGAAAAGGGGATCGTTCACTATCGCCACCATCCAAAAATATCTGTAGGTTTTGTAAAATATACTGGGCCTGCACATAACTTCTACCTGCGTACAAGCATTAGATAAACTGTCATTTTATAGTATGAGACAAACATTATCTGTTTAAAAGCCTAGAGAGCTGCCTTTCTGTCTTCTGCCTACACAAGCAGCGTCCGAACTGAGATGGAACCTTATAAAATAATCATTTGTTGGGACATTTCTACACATTTTGGGTTGAAAAGTTCTTATAAGAACATTTTAAAAATCTAAAGAGCCTTTTGTGTAATGGAAAGATCCTTTATAGAACCATCAATGCCAATAAAGAGGGTCTGGTGCCTTAAAATGCTCACCAGGCTTTGGAACAGAATGTACATCATCTCCATTAGACATTGCCCTCAAAGTCTGAATGTGAACACATGCTTTTATCTCGCCATTGAGCCATCAAAACCGCTTCTCCAGCCCCCCCTCAGTTCAGATATGTTCAGATAAAGGGTATTCAACTATCTACAAAGATTTGGTGAGTTCATAAATAACATGGATGCGGTTGTTAGATTGAGCCTCTTCTTCATCGGGCCGTCTCATACCACGCTGTGAAGCGACGATGGGTGGATGAAATCTGGGTTTATGAAAGAGAATCCAGCAAATTCGCTCTGGTCGATGTTGGCGATGACCAGTTGGTCTGGAGGGGTCAGCATGGGCTGTGTGCGGGTGAAGAATTTATCGAAGTTCTCCGCTGCTTTTCCGCACTGTGAAAGGAAAGGGGAGAAGAAAGATGTGGGTTATTAATAGATTCAATTGAAAAGCTGGCAGTGTGCATGAGAAAAAATTCATTCACGTAGGACTTCCGTCACGGCCATCAATGCACACTCATATGTCCATTAAATGGAGGATTTTATAAAAAGCGATTGGAGGTGGAATATTTAGGGCTGTGTTAAAGGAGTAGTTCACTTTAATTTTCTCTCCCTCAAGCCATTCTAGGTGCACATGGCTTTCTTCTTTCTGATGAACACAATCGGAGTTATATTAATAAATATTCTGGCTCTTCCAAGCTTTATAATGGCAGTGACGGGGTTCATTGAGTTTGAAGCCCAAAAAAGTGCATCCATCCATTATAAAAGTACTCCACACGGCTCCAGGGGGTTAATAAAGACCTTCTGAAGCGAATCAATGGGTTTGTGTAAGAACAATATCCATATGTAAAACTTTATAAAGTAAAATATCAAGCTTCCGGCGGACCGCCTTCCGTATTCAACTTACGCAGAAAGTGTAACGCCTCTCGCAGGTCAAAATGCTTACGCTACGTCCAACGTCATCGTCGTTTTTTCTGTAAGTTGGAAATGGAAGGTGGTCTGCCGGAAGCTTGATATTTGACTTTATAACGTGTTAAATATGGATATTTTTCTTACAAAAACCCATCGATTCGCTTCAGAAGGCCTTTACTAACCCCCTGGAGCCGTGTGGAGTACGTTTATAATGGATGGATGCACTTTTTTGGCCTTCAAACTCAATGGACCCCGTCACTGCCATTATAAAGCTTGGAAGAGCCAGAATATTTATTAATATAACTCTGATTGTGTTCATCAGAAAGAAGAAGGTCATATACACCTAGGATGGCTTGAGGGGGAGTAAATCATGGGCTAATTTTCCTTTTAAAGTGAACTACTCCTTTAAAGGTTGAAATGGCTGCAGTCCAGCACTAGCACCTGTGGTGTACAAATGGGGTCTTTTGAGGGGGCTCTTTTAACCCCAGGGCTCTGCAAACACACATGGGTGGCCACAGGTTGAGATGAATGAAGTTATAACCATTAAAAACACATACAGTATATACACAGTGAGGGAAGATCAGCGCACAGGGTGGGTGGTTTTGATGCAAACACATGAAAAGACTCTTAAAATAGTCCAGGCCTATATCATGTGGACTCCTCTATTAAGCCAAGTTGACTAAGGTTGACTAAGAGCGTTTTCTGATCTGTAGACCATTTGCTTTGTTCCGGACAGGGACTTAAATTGTAACAATGTTGCATTTTCTTCTTGGTTTGATTTGCTTTCACTAGGCAACATTACCAAAATGTGTTTACGTAAGTCACAATAGAGTAAAAGTGTCCTATCATTGGTGAGAGTGCACCTGAATCACCACAACCAAACCGCAGAGTTTTCAATTGGGCTGAGACCACCTCGTTCAGATGATCAATTGTTTTAGCGTGGATCCGAATGTGATTGCCATGTTCATATATGCCTAAATGAACCAAACTAAGAGAGAAAACGTACCAGGTTCCAAAACAAATGCTCCAAACGAGCCAGGTGTGAAATCATCCTAGGAGTGCAAGTGCTAATCACCAAAACTTTTTGCCCCGAACTGTTGTTAACAGAAATGCTTCATTTTTAATATGATCACCCCTGTCTTCTTCCATTACACTGGGATCGTCTTTATCAAATGCATGCAAAGGTTTGCACAGCTTTCTGTTCTCCGTAACCTCTCTGGCCTGAACAGGAGAGCTTCTTCTGGGGAAAGCTGAAGCCTGGTTTACACTCGCCTCGCCACGAGCGCAAAGGTGTGCTCGGCAAAAATTACATCATCGCGGTGTGGGCGGTTTTGCGTGTTGAGTGCGTGATACCCCATTTTGCGTGGCAATGTGCACAGCGTTTTCTGCGCACGGCTCTACTTCTGAAGTTGCACAACTTCAAAGCGACTATGGGCGACTATGGGGAGGTGCGCATACGTCTGTACCATCCAGCATCCAGTTTGTGCTTGTCTGAATTAATTTGCTTACATTTACAAAATGAGCCTACAATAGCCTTTAATAAAAGGCTTTTTATTAAGAATAAAGGACCATGTTTAATAAAAATGCAATTTTTAAAAATTAAAATTAGAAAATATCTAAGACATATTATGTTATGTCAAGTAATAATCTCAAGGTTTACTGGGATTTACTTGACTTTTTGATTCTTTTGTAGTGTGAGTTTGGTTAAGTGTACAAACACTGTCACGTGTGTCTTCCAAATTGACCAACAACCTAATCAGTTTACACAAAGAAATGTTAGCGTTCCGGGCAGAGACGAACTTAAATAGGACTATAATACGATCAGGGATTGTTCTATGAGCATTTTGGTACATGTTATATAACAAGAGCAAATACAAAAACTATCTTTGTGTTATTAGATGTTGTTATAATGACTTTTACATTAATTAAAAGTATTTAAAGCACAAAAAATAGACACAAGACAACAACAACAACACTGTTCTATTACACTGGAGTTTGCAGCACTACTGTTGGCAGCCCCATCTGATGACAGTCAAGGTACAAGTTCTGAGTATCTTACTACTTCTCACCACTGCTTCATGATGGTTTAGACGACAATTACTCAGTCACCCCCTGTCGTTTAAAAGAATAGTACAACTAGCGAGTGCATCAAGTATAAATGCCTTGACCGTTTGGGGAGGTGCGCATGCAGTCAGCTCGATTGCTCTTGAGTTACTACACTTAAAGGATTAGTTCACTTCAAATTGAAAATTTCCTGACAATTTACTCACCTCCATCTCATCCAAGATGTTCATGTCTTTCTTTCTTCAGTCGAAAAGAAATGAAGGTTTTTGAGGAAAACATTCCAGGATTTTTCTCCACATAATGGACTTCAATGGCAACCAACGGTTGAAGGTCCAAATCAATGCAGTTTCAAAGGAAGGGCTTCAGAGGCTCTGCACGATCCCAGCCGAGGAATAGGGTCTTATCTAGCCAAACCATAGGTCATTTTCTTAAAATAAATAAATATTTATATACTTTTTAACCACAAATGCGCGACTTCGGTGTTGTTCTTCTTCACGCCGTATGACCCCATCACGTTGGAAAGGTGACGCGTGATGTAGGTGGAAGTACCGACCCAGTGCCGAAAAACTCCATCTCATGTCCTCCTCCAACTTTAAAATCGTACGACATCGTTGTTTTACCTTTATTTTTGTAAAGGGCGTTTGATTTAGTCTTTGCACGTTTGTTTTAACACTGGGTCGGTACTTCCACCTACATCACGCGTGACCTTTACAACGTGATGACGTCATACGCCGTGAAGAAGAACAACACCGTCTTCACCGTCTTAATCATTTGTGGTTAAAAAGTATATAAATGTTTATTTTTTTTAAGAAAATGACCGATGGTTTGGCTAGATAAGACCCTATTCCTCGGCTGGGATCGTGCAGAGCCTCTGAAGCCCTTCCTTTGAAACTGCATTGATTTGGACCTTTAGCCGTTGGTTGTCATTGAAGTCCATTATGTGGAGAAAAATCCTGGAATGTTTTCCTCAAAAAACTTAATTTCTTTTTGACTGAAGAAAGAAAGACATGAAAATCTTGGATGAGATGGGGGTGAGTAAATTATCAGGAAATTTTCATTTTGAAGTGAACTAATCCTTTAAATTTAACATGAAATCAAAATACTGTACACTGTATAATATACTGTATACTGTTCTGACCCTGTATACTTTCGTAATACACGTTCCTGATCTTATTATGCAGTTCATCAGTGCACATTATTCCAAAGGGAAAAAAAAAGTTCAATCCATAATCCACCTGCCCTGAAATGACTTTCCCTTTTCGGCTGACATCACTGAAACCTCTTATTTCTGAACCTGTCTCCTCCATCCACCTGCTATATATTGTCCATTTTGCACCATCCGATAATTCCTGATGGATAAGATCAAGTCTCACTGCACTGTAAACTAAAACAGGGTGTGAACATTTCATATTGACATTGAGGACAGACTGATCTTGCGTCAATGTCCTCATTGGCTGGTCAAGGCTATAAACAGTACATTGAGCTGTAACAGTGTGAGCTCTCAACCCCCATTGTTTCATTAGGCAGCCTTCCTTTGCCAATGTTCAGCTTCCTGTCAGGCACTAAATAAGTGAAAGAAAGAAAATTATTCATTCATCTCAATGATCTGATACATCACCAGACTCACAGTCTGAAAGTGTAGTTCCCAGCATGCTTTGCATGGGATTTAATGGGGAGAGTAAAAATGTTGAAGTATTACTTTTTCTGTTTTTGAGCAAGATGAGAAAAGGGAGATACTAAGTCGAGAGCTGTAGTTCTGACCACACCAGTTTACGATGCTATTTGTGAATGTTTGTTGGGACTATGTTGGTAACAACGGAACCTGCGAGTTGGTTGACAATGCTTTTGAGAAATACACTACTGATTGATAAAAACCAGAGGGCCAGACACAAGGAAGTGGCAGCTAGCCATTGGTGGATTCACCAGCTCTAGCCATCTTATTGAGAGGATCATGTAAGGCTTTGACTATGACACATTATACTATTATCAAAGAACAGGAGTTATGCAAGTAACTGAATCATATCCAGTGTAGTCTGTGACCTGAGAAAGATAGTCATCCAACACCAACAGAAAGGTGACAGACTTACACACACATCAAATTCACACTCACCACTTTGGGTTTGAAAGGAGGTTGGATCTCTCTGTTGGCCAGCCGCTCCCAGTCAATTCTGCGGAAGAAAGCTTGGTCCTTTATATCCCTCTCACCCTCCGGACCGCAACCTAGACGCTTAGATGGATGCTTCGTCATCAGCTGTGTGTGTGTGGACGAGAAGACAGATTATTAAAACTGAGACCATCTACCTCAGACTCCATAATGTAAGAGCATCTACGTGCATTCAGAAAAATATGAAGGTTACATTTAAAGCATAAAACATTTATTTAATAATTTATTTGTCATTATAAAGAAACCTTGAAGCAGGTCCCTTTGGGCTCAATAAAATATACTAGTACAATACAAACTTTTTCCAATTTTGCTGAGCTAAATATGAACTGAAATCACTCAAATAAAACAAAACATTTTCCTAATGTTCCTAACTAACTAACTAGCATTATTAACACTTTTTATAATGTTCATGTATAATCATTAAGAAATATTACACTGTGACCAAAAGATAAAAAATAAATACATATCATTTAAAGTTGAATGATATATGAAACTATTCTACATTAACTAATGATCCACATTATAATCATGACCTTAAGGGCCATTATCATAAAGTGAAATCACTGCCTTTACTGACTTTTATATCACCACCATGAATCATATTCATTTTTATTGGCCTTATAAGAGAACATAATCAAACAGAATGGTGGAAAGACAAATGAAATGAAATATTATTATCTTCCACTGCTGATATTGCCACGACTTGAGCTGACAGCAATATTAATACTTTTTATTAATTTTATTAATACTCTTTATTAATACGCCAGTTATTAATCCAAGCTGAAAATGTAATTCCATCATAGCCTCTGCATTATTCTTTTCTCATTCAGTGAGCAACGGCATACAGACATGTGGAGAAATATAGGAGCTGGTGCTGATGTTTCAGGACTGACCCCTTTACAGATGGACACGGCCTCTTTGGACAGGGATTTGGGGTAGGACACATTGTGCTCCATTATGGACTGAAACAGCTCGTCCTCGTCCTCACCATCAAATGGAGGCTGTTAAAAAATACAGTGTGATTACATTTCCATGTATGTTCTAGGATAAAAATATATCAACCAAAAAATAAACAAGTGCAAACAGAAAGTTTTCAAGTTTTATTCTAAATGTTGTTAATCTTGAGAGATCACAATAAATGCATCAACCTGTTTAAATTCACACATGCTCATTTTCTTAGTCTTAACTAACATTACTATCTTTAAACATGGCAACAGTCTAATATTGTCACATTTACAGTAACCCAGCAGGCACAGGATGTAGACTGGATGTCAGACGCTGGATTTTGGTTGAAAATGAAAGTCGGGTTGACGTCTAAATCCAACGTTTGTTTGACGTCAAGCTCCAACGTTGGGCAAACGTCGAATTTTGGTGAAATGCAGGGCAGTACACTTATTACCAGCTTCACTTATTACTAACCAGATTTACTTTATTTCTGTCAGACATCTACAGCCGATTAACAGAGGTTTAGATGTTAATGTTTGGTTATAAATGTTTGGTTTGAAGTCACCATTATGGCGATCAGTGTTTGCTTTAGTTGGGTTTGACTCTTGACTTTTTAACAATAGTTTTTCTCTGGCTGCTGTAACTGTGTTTGTTATGGGAAGAACGGCAAGCGAAATTGTGTTCAAATGATGTTAGCTGCTTGATAATGATAAAGGTATGTTTGTCATGTAGTGTTTGATTCACTGATCATATTCAGAGTCCATTCTTTGTTTAGATATCATGTTATTAATTTCACATTATAGATTATAATAGTCCGGTGATTGTCCAGAAGTGTTCTAATCTGAAGGATTGTGCACTGAAAAGTTTTAGAGATACAGACATTAAGGAATCAGCTTATGAATCTCAATAACGGTGACACGCTTCATGCCACAATGCATTCTGGGTGCATCATACAGAACTCATCTATGGCTCCCAGAATGCATTGTGGCATTAAGCATGTCAGAATTGTTGAGATTCATATGCTGATGTCTGAGTGAGTCTAATAGATGTAGAATTACAGGCATGCTATAATTAATAATACATTAATAATACATAATACAAAATGATTGCGTATCAATAGACCACTATGTGATGATTATATCTTTATATAGGCAATATCATCTGATCACATTTTCTCTTGTTTTTCTTGCCATAAACACAGTTACAGCAACCAGAGAAAAACTAATGTTAAAAAGTCAAGTCAACCCAACTAACTACCCAACTAAAGGAAACACTGATCACCATAATAGCGACTTCAAACCAAACTATTATTTTCAATAAAACATCAACAACAAAACCTCTGTTAATTCTCAATAAGAGCTTCTGTAGATGTCTGACAGAAAAAAAAAGTTTAAACTTGTTAGTAATAGTTTATTTTTGTTACCAGAATGTTCTCCTAAAAGGTAGGATAACATTCTTTAAAAACATTCTAAACATGTTTAGTGATAACATTGATAGAACATTATCCACTAACATTCTTATAGAGTTTTAGCGGGAAGTCTCCCAGCAGACACAGGTCTGGACCTCTTAATAGAGGTTAGATGTTGAAGTTTGTTTGAAAGTAATAGTTTGGTTTGGTCACCATAGTGGAGGTCAGTGTTTGCTTTAGTTGGGCTCTTTGGCCTTGACTTTTTAATGTTAGTTTTTCTCAGCAAGAGAAAAGAGAAAGAGAACGTGATCAAGTATGTTGGCTAGTTGTTGATAATAAAGATATTATCATCATCATGTAGCAGTCTGATTTCATTCAGGGTTGAATCTCTGGTATCATTTTTACATGATCATAACAATCCTGGGTTTCAATCAAAAAACCCGGACGATTCAATGTACAAAAAGCGTGCACAATAAGTTTTGTTCCCACTTTATATTAGGTGGCCTTAACTATGTACTAACATTTAAATGAATCATTTGATACAATGCACTTATTGTGTACAGACATGTTTTTACATTTTACAAAATACCTGCATGTAATTATATCTGTAATTAATTTCTGTAATTACATTTATAATTACACTTTTGACACTTCCCTTACACCTAACTGTAATGTCTAGTGTTTTGGTTGTTTCAGGTTATGTTTCATGTCTTTGTATTCATGCTCTTTGTCCTGTTCCTGTTTGTCATGTGATCCTACCATGTGCTCCCTTGTCATATGTTCTATGTTGTCATGTTCTGATTGGTTCATTGTTTCATTGTTCACAGGTGTCCCTTGTCTTGTCATTAGTAGTCTGTGTATTTTAGTCCTCATGTTTTCCATGTTCCCTTGTCTAGCTTTGTTATATGTAACCCGCTGTTGGTGAGTGTCTGTTCATGGGTCAAGTCAAGTCAAGTCAAGTCAAGTCAAGTCAAGTCAAGTCCAAGTCATCGTTTGTTTTGTATCATTTCATGTTTATCATTAAACTGCACTTGGGCTCAACTGCAACTTGCCTCCAGTGGAATGTTATAGAATACTAGACCACATAACAAACCCAGCAGTTGTTTGTATGCTCAACCTCCACCAAGGTAATCGAGCCATCGAAGACTACGTTTAAGAGTTTTGTGAACTTTGTCATCTCGTTGGTTTTAATGATGTTGCCCTCAAGGACTTTTTTATATATGGGTTAAACGAGCCCTTGCGCTCTGGACTGCCAGGGGGAAAAATTCACCTTTCCCTGACCCAATATATCGACCATGCCCTTCTGTTGAGTGGGTCTTAATTTCCCATGGAAGCGGTGGAGGAGCACCACAGTCCCACAGTGCCTGTCGACGTCCAGAGTCCCGCGACGTCTCCTGTCCACGACCAGAGTCCCGCAACGTCTCCTGTCCACATCCAGAGTCCCGCGACGTCTCCTGTCCGTGACCAGAGTCCACAGAGGACTCCAGCCTGTGACCAGAGTCCAGAGAGGGCTCCAGCCTGTGACCAGAGTCCAGAGAGGGCTTCAGCCTGTGACCAGAGTCCACAGAGGACTCCAGCCCGTGACCAGAGTCCAGAGAGGGCTCCAGCCCGTGACCAGAGTCCAGCGAGGGCTTCAGCCTGTGACCAGAGTCCAGAGAGGGCTTCAGCCCCTGACCAGTGTCCAGAGAGGGCTCTAGCCCCTGAACAGCGTCCAGAGATGGCTCCAGGCCCTGGCCAGCGTACAGAGATGGCTTCAGGCCATGACCCCATAGCTCCACCCAAGAATTTTTTTTGGGAGGGGGCAGTAGGTACCTGGCTAAATAGCCGTGCCTCTCTGGTCCCTTGAACTTCCTGCACCGCCATGGTCCCTTGAACTTCCTGCACCACCATGGCTTCCTGAACTTCCTGCATCGCCATGGTCCCCTGAACTTCCTGCACCACCATGGCTTCCTGAACTTCCTGCACCGCCACGGTCCCCTGAACTTCCTGCACCACCATGGCTTCCTGAACTTCCTGCACCGCCACGGTCCCCTGAACTTCCTGCACCACCATGGTCCCCTGAACTTCCTGCACCACCATGGCTTCCTGAACTTCCTGCACCGCCACGGTCCCCTGAACTTCCTGCACCGCCATGGTCCCCTGAATTTCCTGCACCACCATGGCTTCCTGAACTTCCTGCACCACCATGGTCCCCTGAACTTCCTGCACCACCATGGCTTTCTGAACTGCCTGCGCCGCCATGGTTTCCTGAACTACCAGGTACGCCCATGCTCCACGGCCCAGGTCTGCCCATGCTCCCATCCCTCCCCCAAGACCGCCCTCCTAGACTTTTATTTGTTTTGTGGTGTTTTTGTTGGGCATCAGGAGCCACCCTTAGAGGGGGGAATCTGTAATGTCTAGTGTTTTGGTTGTTTCAGGTTGTGTTTCATGTCTTTGTATTCATGTTTTTTGTCCTGTTCCTGTTTGTCATATGTTCCTGCCATGTGCTCCCTTGTCATGTGTTCTATGTTGTCATGTTCTCATTGTTTCATTGTTCACAGGTGTCCCTTGTCTTGTCATTAGTAGTCTGTGTATTTTAGCCCTCATGTTTGCCATGTTCCCTTGTCTAATTTTGTTATATGTAACCCGCTGTTGGTGAGTGTCTGTTCATGGTTCAAGTCAAGTCTGTTCATGGTTCAAGTCAAGTTCAAGTCATCGTTTGTTTTGTATCAGTTCATGTTTATCATTAAATTGCACTTGGGTTCAACTGCAACTTGCCTCCAGTGGAACGTTACACTAACCCTACCCTTAAACTTACCCATACCACCACACCAGTCCCTAACTTTACCTGTATCCCACCTCAATATCAGCAAATCGTTTTGCAATACAATATGAACACAATAAGTACATTGCACTTATTTTTTTATGTAAGAACATAATAGTTAAGGCCACCTAATATAAAGTGGGACCGTAGTATTAAACCCGTTCATCGAGACAAACACAAACCTCAAGAATCAGCGTATGAATCTCAGTAACGATGACACGCTTCATGCCGCAATGCATTCTGGGTGCGTCATACAAAACTCATCAGTGGCTCCCAGAATGCACCATTGTTGAGATTCATATACGCTGATTCTTGATGCTGGAGTGTGTCTAAGTAAAGCAGTAGTCCAAAATGTTTAGCTTTTTTGTAAAATCATACAGATTTTCTTCATGCTGTAGAAACATGACTATAATCAATTATATGAAATTATTAACACATATGATGGTCTAGATAAGATATCTTTAAAGTCATCATCAAGTATGGCTAACATCATCTGGTCATATATCTGGTCAGCCAGAGAAAAACATCAAGAGTCAAACTGCCCAACTAAAGCAAGTTTTTGGTGTTTGGAGTTATTTAATGACGTTGGAGCCTGACGTCAAACAAATGTTTAGACGTCAACCCAGTTTTCATTTTCAACAAAAATTTGACATCTGGGCGATGTTGGAGTCCACGTCCAATAAATTTCTAGCTGGGGTGATGAGTGTGCTGTGAGGTTACACTTTTAGCTCACTGTGATCTCAGAAATTGTTGACAGGGAATGCAAGTAACCACATTTACAAGATATATTTAAAAAACAGGCTATTGCCCAGGGTTGACGCCATGTATTTCACTGTTTATTATGTGAGTTGTGATGTTAAATAAAGCCTTAGAAAACCCCAGAGTATCTCAAAATGTCAGCAGGAAACTTGCACAGACTCATTCTCCTCTCATATTTGACATTTCTACAATTCTACCACTTTTCCTTTGGCTGCACGAGATGAGAACACATTTTTTATATTTCTTGGGTCAAGAAAAAGTCGGAGTTTACAATATATTTCTCCTCCCCTATCGTGAAACACTCGCTGTGGCTGGATGCGCTTAAATCTGCCGTATAAGGATATTTTTTTTGTCACATATCATGCATGCACACTTAAATAAGCTGACTGAACTCAAGTTAAGGTGTTGTCATGCCAGGAGAAATCAGGGTAATTCGAAAAAATCTAGCGGTGTCGATCGGTTTATTCTTAAGCTTTTTATGACCTCACGGCAATAAAGTAAAATGGTTTAACGCGTTTCCATGACCACATGCACTGTAAAATTGAATTAGTTAGACTTACTTAAGAAAAGCATGCAAACCGATTGCCTTAAAAAAAAAACAAGTGAAATAGGAATAGTATGTTGTGCTAACAAATGCTTAGTATAGTTCACTTACACAAGAGTTCTAGAAACTAAAAAAGAACTGTAGAGAGTACTTGATAATTTACTTTAGATTTACTCTTGATTTTGTATAGCTACCAACCATTGTTGTGTTTTGCATGCTGAATGTTGAAGTCTGTGTCTGACTCAAGCATGATCAATTACAAGATATTGTCACAAATATAGAGGGATTATATCAATCCAATTAAAAGTTTCACAAAGTGTTTATGTATAAAATTGTAAATGATCAATATACAACAAAGGGAAGTATTACATAGGTTGCTTTTAAAAGGTCACCTAATTTCTGACTAAATCATTAACTATAGTTAATTATTCAGGCAGAAGCAACTTTTAAAAACAACCTATTTTTTATGTATCTTCCTTCAAAACCAAATAACTGTGATTTCTTGTTGCATCGCTGCATCAATAGGAACAGAGTTACAAAAATATGAATTTTCAAGTGCCCAACCAAAGGGAACACTGATCACCATAATGGTGAGGGGTTTTTTTTGCTTCACAAAATGGCACTCAAACCAATCAATTAATGTTAACTTGAGTTTTCTGAGTAAATAAGACATTAAGTAAAGTTGACTGAAAAGTGTTATTTAGAATCACTGTTGCATTTCACAGTGTTGGCTTGTTAAGCATTATCAGGTTAAGAACGTGCATGTAAACGCACTGATTCTGCGGTTGTGCTCAAAGTCTCTTTCTCTCCCATTCTTTACAGCTGATTGCTCCAGAAGTACTGACAGCCGTGACCTTCCCATGCTGTCGGGTCATTAGCAGACACCCACAGAACTCAATACAATAGTTTCTGAAGAGGACCAATGTACATTTATGTCATGATTCCTGAGTCCTTTTACAGTCTTTTTTTGTATCCTCACAGCAGTGGGATGATATATTACATAAGCAGGAATCATTCCAGGATGGGGGTGTCTAAGATAAAACCATCTAAAGTGAAACACACCGACTGTAAAACAAGATTCTTCTGTTGGGTAATTGGACCAGGGAGTCAGTGAGAGAATGTAAACGACGTAACCTTGGTAACCGCTCTGGCAGAAAGTATAGACGACACAGGAAGTGCGTTTCACACTGAGGCCTCGGGAGCAGTTTGTATAAATGAATCTCACTGAAATGAACAAAGAATACTCCAGAAGAGACAAATAAAGCAGCTTAATCATCAGTCCGATGCAGAGTGAAGCGTACGCATGCAAATTAAAAGTCTTTATGTATGAAACCGATACTGCAATTACATTTTTTTGGTTGTTTTTCCATAGTACCACCGCTACATTCTGTGAAATACAATGTGAGAAAATACATGTTACCTAAAGTGGGTTCTACCACACACACATTTACTTGCATTTGCATAGATACTGAAACATGCGATATTGATGTATTTACGTATGAGCAACTTTATCATACACATTAAACATTATATACAAATTTTTTGTACATTGTACATTTGCCCATTATTATTTTTATACTCTGGTAGGGGCAGGGCTAAGGGATCTAAAATCTATCTGTAAAATGGTAAAAACGTAACTTTGTATTTATGACAAAGATTTGTAAATATTTTACGTTTCTATAGCTGTAAATATGTAATAATGTTACGTTTTAGATGTTGTCAAAACATCCATATCTATCAAAATATACCAAAAAGTGTGTACCTGTACATTACTGCTAAATCTTACTGTACTATAAACAATGAGATCAGGCTGGTGAAATCATAAGATATGAAAATAATAATGTAATAAAATAAAATATAAAGGTATTATATAAAATGTATTCAAATAAATAATTTTGTTTAATAATAATAATAATAATCTCCTTAGAAGCTTCCAGAGTAAAAGATGCTTCCAGATTCTTTCTTAGAATTGGAACTTGTAATAAAAGTTATGAATGCACATACTGTATAACAAAAAGATCTAAGTTATCAATGCATTATTCTAAGAAAAATTAATGAATGCAAAAAAATATACTATTATTTAGCGATTTTATGACACGTCTCATGCAAAGATGCTATACTTTTAAAATAGTGTACCTTTTATTTTTATTATGCAATGTTTTGACTCATAGCCTTTCTGTAATGAGCGGTAGCTGGAGAAAGCAGGCAGAGGCGAGGATATAAGTGCAGGGCTTTTAATAAAGTGACAAAATAAACAAATAACCGGAGACAAAAGGAACAAAGAAACACGGAACCATTACAAACAACAACTGACAAAGCAACAAGAGAAACACAAGTGTTATACACCAATCAGGTATGACAGGTGAAGTGAATAACACTGATTATCTCTTCATCACAGCACCTGTTAGTGGGTGGGATATATTAGGCAACAACTGAACATTTTGTCCTCAAAGTTGATGTGTTAGAAGCAGGAAAAATGGGCAAGCGTAAGGATTTGAGCGAGTTTGACAAGGGCCAAATTGTGATGGCTAGACGACTGGGTCAGAGCATCTCCAAAACTGCAGCTCTTGTGGGGTGTTCCCGGTCTGCAGTGGTCAGTATCTATCAAAAGTGCTCCAAGGAAGGAACAGCGGTGAACCGGCGACAGGGTCATGGGCGGCCAAGGCTCATTGATGCACATGGGGAGCGAAGGCTGGCCCGTGTGGTCCGATCAAACAGACGAGCTACTGTAGCTCAAATTGCTCAAGAAGTTAATGCTGGTTCTGATAGAAAGGTGTCAGAATACACAGTGCATCGCAGTTTGTTGCGTATGGGGCTGCATAGCCGCAGACCAGTCAGGGTGCCCATGCTGACCCCTGTCCACCGCCGAAAGCGCCAACAGTGGCACGTGAGCATCAGAACTGGACCACAGAGCAATGGAAGAAGGTGGTCTCCTCTGATGAATCACATTTTCTTTTACATCACGTGGATGGCCGGGTGAGTGTACGGCGCTTACCTGGGGAACACATGGCACCAGGATGCACTATGGGAAGAAGGCAAGCCAGCGGAGGCAGTGTGATGCTTTGGGCAATGTTCTGCTGGGAAACCTTGGGTCCTGCCATCCATGTGGATGTTGCTTTGACACGTACCACCTACCTAAGCATTGTTGCAGACCATGTACACCCTTTCATGAAAACGGTATTCCTTGGTGGCTGTGGCCTCTTTCAGCAGGATAATGCGCCCTGCCACAAAGAAAAAATGCTTCAGGAATGGTTTGAGGAGCACAACAACGAGTTTGAGGTGTTGACTTGGCCTCCAAATTCCCCAGCTCTCAATCCAATCGAGCTTCTGTGGGATGTGCTGAACAAACAAGTCCGATCCATGGAGGTCCCACCTCGCAACTTACAGGACTTAAAGGATCTGCTGCTAACATCTTGGTGCCAGATTACCACAGCACACCTTCAGGGGTCTAGTGGAGTCCATGCCTCGATGGGTCAGGGCTGTTTTGGCAGCAAAAGGGGGACCAACACAAATAATGTTATGCCTGATCGGTGTATATACACAAGGGGTAACAAGCTTAAAAAGCTAACGAGCTGACAAGACACACCCGGGGGAAAACAATCAGGGGGAAAAACTACAAACTGACCACAAGAAGGCACATGGGATGGAAAACAGGAAGTATGACAAAAGTCCATAGACAAACACAGAGAACGTATGACACTTTCATTGCTGTAAATGCACTTTTTACAAAGATTTAAAAATAACAGTGTCACAAATACTGCCCACTAAATTTAATCATTATTACATATTCGGGTCTTTAGTGACCCGGAACTATATCTAACACGGATGGCACACTAACAGCCACATTAGTATAAAACTCTCTTGATATTTAAAAACAATTATAAAAGAATAAAATAAAGCATATTTCGTTACCCACTGGAGCTTGGAAGGGTCTATTTGAGTCCACACTCAAGAGTGTTAAAATTAACACTAAATCAGTGTTAAAGTTAATGAGATAATTATGTGATTAATTGAGTGATGATTGAGCATTAGTGATGAACACCTGCTGTTAACAAGCAGAATCACTGAAAGAAAGTCACCATTTTTAGATCACCATTATGGTGATCAGTGTTTGCTTTAGTTTATAATGAATAGATTAAAGAATACTAAGAAGGTTGATGTCTAACTTTTTAAAAAAATGAATGACGGGGGAAGGCAGTGAAAGACATGCCGGGTCAATAAAGACCCGAGGTATGCGTTTAAGGGTTAATGTGTATTGAACACAGAAGGTAAAAGAAACGAAATTACAAAATTGTGCAGGACATAAACATAACATAAAAATGCACTTCTTGATCCATCAGAAGCACTTTGTGCAAACCAATGTCTCAATTATTTCCCTGTTGCTTGGAGACCGTGTGTTGTGCTGCAAGTCATTTTCTGTGGCGTTGGCTGATCACAGCAGGACTACAATCACAGGTATTCAAAGCTGCTCTGAAAAGCCCTGATGTCTGACTCATTTGAGTACTGCAGAGAATGCTAAATAATTTGCAAGAACTTTCCGTGCATGTCCACCTACCTGCCCAGCCAGCATCTCGTAGAGGAGCACGCCGTACGCCCACCAGTCCACTGATTTACCGTACGGCTGATAGGCGATTATCTGTGGAGGAAGAGGAAATGAACGTGCATCACTTTTCTGTTCAGTCATTGTGGCTCTTGGGAAACACTATTCAATCTCCATTTATTTGTCAAGAGCACAATGCACATTTTAATACTGCTCAAGGGGCTCGCTCTGCTATTTTTTACCATTTGCTGTAATAATTGCTTTTTTCCCCTCACCAGTCCATTTACACCCACATATTCAGCACACACACACTAAAGAGTGTGTATAATCACAGGGGAAGTTAATGAGGGCTTTGTTAAGCATAGAGACTGTATGTTTCATGTCACACTCTTCCTCCTCATGTGTGCTTTAGAAACGACTGCGTAGTTGTGCCACTTTCCACAAATAGAGAACAAATTGGTGGCCCATTACTTTTTCAAAAGCAACAACATCACTTATGCCATATTCTTTAGAGAGAGAAATATTAGATGTGTTACATACATTTAGCATAGTATGAAAAGTAGCTAGTTTTAAATGCACTAAATGCACTGACACCTCTCAGCAAATCATAAAACAATGATTTTGATATAAATTAGGGGGAAAATACATTTTTAGTCCAATTTCTTAACCTATTTTAATCATGTTGCTGTCTTAAATTTGGATGTTTAAGTCATTGCAACTTAAATTACACAAAATAATGAGTTGAATCTTGTATAACTTATAAAAAAGATGAGTTGAAGCAATGTAAAAACATATGCGGTCATGACATATTGATCATATAATTTTTTTTTTTTTTTTATAGTGAATTTACCAAACGTATTATGCCTGATTTGGCTGTGTCCTGTGTGTTTGCATGATTTCCCCCAGTTGAAAAAAAAAAAAAAAACATTTTATAAAATTGAGAGACACAAAGCAAAAATATCTGGATCTTTTCTACAGCATGATGGGAAGACAAGAAAATATTCTCTTTTTTTCTCTAATATAATGTAGTGTATGCGTCAAGCACAAACATTCAACCCTAAAATTACCAAAATTATTATGAGAAAAATGTCTAAATAATATAATATTATAATATTTTTCTTTACCTCTAAAACTACTATAACTCTTGAACTCGAATCTTTAACATAAACTACAAACTTATACTTGGTCCATATTAAATATAAAGGGCTCTATCATACAATGTGACACCAGGCGCGACGCAAGTGTTTTTTTGCTAGTTTCAGCCCGACGCAGTTATCATTTTCACGTCCAGCTCCACGTTGTTTAAATAGCAAATGCACTGGCGCCATCTGTTCACCCATGGGCGTCTGGTCTGAAAACCAGGTGTGTTCAGGAGCATTGTTGGCACGTTGCTATTTTGAGGAACTGAAAACGACTGCGCCATTGACCAAAACAAACCTGCTCTAAAGTCAATAGTGCAGTATTTTTTGTGTTATTTAAAGGGTGTGTTAGTAATATGAGCCTATAGTCGGTGCACAACGTGCGTACACTCTGATTATTACACACACAGGGACGCGCAGCAGCACACAATATTAAAAATAAAAAGACTCCTCTCTGGAGAAGCGTTTAGTCTTTCTGCTCGCAAATTCCTCCATGTAAATGGTGAATCCGCCATGGCGCGAGCACAACTGGCTTTTAAAGGGAATGGGAGATGAGACTCTGATTGGTTTATTGTACGTTACGCCCAAAACACACCCATGACTCATTAAGAGACTAGTACAACCCTTTTGGACCATGTGCCTGGCGCACCAACCATTTTTTTCGTCGTTGCACCTGCGCCATGAGCTTCAGACCATGTGCTCAGATCAGTAAAATAGAGCCCAAGGTGTATATAAAACACCTTTTTACTGCTAAGAACAAAGTAAAATGATCATACAATAGATTTTACAAAGATTTTACAAAAGAGTTTTGTATCATATTCAAATGCCTCAGAGAAGTAAACCGCTGCTACACGGTTGCTCAAACAGGCTTTAGATTAAAAATAAAAATATCATAAAATGATAATTGATGAGCGTTTGAGTGACACACTGGCTGTTTTGGTGAGGAACAGGAAGCTCTTGAGTTTCTGATACACTCGGTAAGGTCATAGTGCCGACTGTCTACCGGCATCCACATCAACGGCCTGACCTTAGAAGTCCTCATACACAACACACACAGATAAACATATAATACATAAGATAATACATAATACAGGCAGACTAATAAAACTGCAGTCGTTTCACATCGCTATACAAGCTCATGTTTTTTACCTATTAGTAAAAATGGCCTAGTTTCTCGCAGGTCGTCTGTCTAAATAGCCAGAGGGTCTGCAGGAAAACAAGCGATATAGAGTCAACATATAAATGGAAGAATAGGTGGCACTCGCTTCAGGATTGTGACTGCAGTAAACAAGAGCCCTGGTTTGGTTTCCTCATTTTTGTCTGTCCTGTCCAATTTATGTAGACGTTTATTTAGTCTAAAAATAGTTGTTTTATTATTTGTTACGCAACACCACTATGACAAAATGTCACGTTCCCACACATTGAGCTGTGGTTGTCATGCAAGCGACGTTAGATCTGTCTCATGTCATTTTCCCCTCTTTTTCCACATCATCTCTCTCTACCATCCACTGTCAATAAAATAGCAGAAAGCATGCAGCTGAGCGTAGCTGTTGATTAGGTCTTCTCCAGCTCCTGTTTCCAAGAGAAAACTCAAACTATTGATCTATTCATGGGGTTACAATTGTTTTAGAACAGGAAGGTCAATATACAAACCCGATTCCAAAAAAGTTGTACAAATTGTGAATAAAAACAGAATGCAATGACGTGGAAGTTTCAAATTTCAATATTTTATTCAGAATACAACATAGATGACATATCAAATGTTTAAACTGAGAAAATGTATCATTTTAAGGGAAAAATAAGTTGATTTTAAATTTCATGTCCCAACTTTTTTGAGATGTGTTGATGCCAAGGCCATGTTTGCCACTGTGTGGCATCCCCTCTTCTTTTTATAACAGTCTGCAAACGTCTGAGGACTGACGAGACAAGTTGCTCAAGTTTAGGAATAGGAATGTTGTCCCATTCTTGTCTAATACAGGCTTCTAGTTGCTCAACTGTCTTAGGTCTTCTTTGTCGCATCTTCCTCTTTATGATGCGTCAAATGTTTTCTATGGGTGAAAGATCTGGACTGCAGGCTGGCCATTTCAGTACCCGGATCCTTCTACGCAGCCATGATGTTGTAATTGATGCAGTATGTGGTCTGGCATTGTCATGTTGGAAAATGCAAGGTCTTCCCTGAAAGAGACGACGTCTGGATGGGAGCATATGTTGTTCTAGAACTTGGATATACCTTTCAGCATTGATGGTGCCTTTCCAGATGTGTAAGCTGCCCATGCCACACGCACTCATGCAACCCCATACCATCAGAGATGCAGGCTTCTGAACTGAGCGCTGATAACAACTTGGGTTGTCCTTGTCCTCTTTAGTCCGGATGACATGGCGTCCCAGTTTTCCAAAAAGAACTTCAAATTTTGATTCGTCTGACCACAGAACAGTTAAAATGCCACAGTCCATTTTAAATGAGCCTTGGCCCAGAGAAAACGCCTGCGCTTCTGGATCATGTTTAGATATGGCTTCTTTTTTGACCTATAGAGATTTAGCCGGCAACGCCGAATGGCACGGTGGATTGTGTTCACCGACAATGTTTTCTGGAAGTATTCCTGAGCCCATGTTGTGATTTCCATTACAGTAGCATTCCTGTATGTGATGCAGTGCCGTCTAAGGGCCCGAAGATCACGGGCATCCAGTATGGTTTTCCGGCCTTGACCCTTACGCACAGAGATTGTTCCAGATTCTCTGAATCTTTGGATGATATTATGCACTGTAGATGATGATAACTTCAAACTCTTTGCAATTTTTCTCTGAGAAACTCCTTTCTGATATTGCTCCACTATTTTTCTCCGCAGCATTGGGGGAATTGGTGATCCTCTGCCCATCTTGACTTCTGAGAGACACTGCCACTCTGAGAGGCTCTTTTTATACCCAATCATGTTGCCAATTAACCTAATAAGTTGCAAATTGGTCCTCCAGCTGTTCCTTATATGTACATTTAACTTTTCCGGCCTCTTATTGCTACCTGTCCCAACTTTTTTGGAATGTGTAGCTCTCATGAAATCCAAAATGAGCCAATATTTGGCATGACATTTCAAAATGTCTCACTTTCAACATTTGATATGTTATCTATATTCTATTGTGAATAAAATATAAGTTATTGAGATTTGTAAATTATTGCATTCCTTTTTTATTCACAATTTGTACAGTGTCCCAAATTTTTTGGAATCGGGTTTGTATCTGATTGTTTCTTCATTATCATTTGTCTAACGTCAGGACGTCCAATAAAGACAGTGTGAGATTTGAAAGCACTGACAATACAATGAGTGCAGAGAATAGAAATCCTTGACGTACCACTGTACATGATTTTGGTAAGTTAGCACAGGACATCATCATTGCACTATGGTACCACCACAATACTTTTATAAAAGCCACTTTTGAAGTCTGAAGAACTAGACATCTGCTGCTCAGACCAGTCATCTAGAGAACCATATGTGCAAAAAATAAAAACGCCAGTGTTTCCAAAAATACAATCCCATCTGCAGTAACATAAAGGCTGTGTGTGATTGGCTGCGGGTCTGAATAAAGTTGGGAGAGATGAAGAGGTGGGCTGTTTCTGGATGAATGAACGAGTCTGTCAGGACACAGACATGCTGTAGTTCCCATTCAGTTGGTCACTCCCGACGCCATGTCGGAGATCGACGAATAGGAATCTCGCTAGCGAGAGCCAATCTACTTCGAGTGTAACTAAACGAGCACAATGCACATTGGCATGCAATGATTGCACCAGCTGCTCATGCCACTCAGTGTGGGTATAAATGAGGCACAGGTGCTTGCATCAAATTTTTTTTTTGCTTCGGAGCCGAGTGGTGGATGGTTTGTCCTGAAATCACTCTCTACAAAGCGTGTGTGACCTCTCCTCGTTTGGTGTTGGAGTGACGGCACTGCAGCGGGGTCGATTTTCTCTCTTTCTTTTTCTATTTTGTTTTATTGAGCAAAAATAAAAAATCTGTGTCGCCGCGACTATCCCCCTGTGTGTTTCAGCACCGCAGAGTGCAGTTTCCCTAGAAGAGCTACACAGATAGAGCTTGCGTCTTTTTAAAGATGACATTCTATCTGTGTGTTTCTGGATGCGGTTGTTTCCTGTCCTCACTGACGGCCACGAGCACTGTTTCGCATGTCTGGGTGTATGCATGCTGAGACGGTGTTCGTGGGTGGTTCACGTTTTTCGTTTTCGGGGCTCCAGCTGAGGATCAGATGTCAATCGCTGCATCGGAGAGAGGGCTGTTGTGCTCTGGGAATGAGGATGATGCTGAGCCCACTGTAATGGTGTGTGCTTTGCTAAATCAGATTCAGAGTTAACAGCTATGCTTTCCTGGGATCTTTCCCGGATGTGCATGGAAAACTTAGCAGTATGGAATTACTTTGGTGCTAAAGATATGGAACGCTAGGGGGGCCAAAACTGCATAAGTTTTTCCTCTCTCACTACCCTCAAAGGTTGGGTGGCTGTGCGCAGACCACCTCCGCCCTGCACTTTTAATGCACAAGGGTAGTTCTGAGTCGGGGTTGAGCTGCGCATGTTGACTAACCGTAATCAAAGTCATGGCGCAGGCCCTCGGCCAGACGATGTCCACCTCGGTGGTCCAGAAACGCCCCCCGGCTTGCCTTGCTGAGGTGTGAGTGGTCGTCAAAGTACGCTTTCTTGATGCTCCCATCTCACAAGGTGGCCTTTTTGGCGACACTGTTGAGAACTGGGCCCAGCAGTTTTTCGCAGTCGGTAGCAGGCTGAGGCAATCAAGAGCTTCCCCCGACGTACCATCAGAGTGCCTCGTGGGCTGCCTCTTAGTCTGCTCGTCGCCAAAGGCGTCATCCCCTGCGGAAAAAAAACCTAAAAATACCCTCTTGGGATCTTGCTCTGGTGCTCCGAGCACTTCAGAATGCCCCATTTGAGCCACTGCAGTCGGCAGAGCTAAAGATTGTGTCTATGAAGACTTTGCTGTTAGCTGCACTGGCCTCCATCAAAAGAGTAGGGGACCTGCAGGCATTTTCGGTCGACGAATCGTGCCTAGAGTTCGGGCCGGGTGACACCCACGTGGTACTGAGACCCTGGCCTGGCTATGTGCCCAAGGTCCCTACCACTCCCTTCAGGGACCAAGTGGTGAACCTGCAAGTGCTGCCCCCGGAGGAGGCAGACCCAGCCCTAGCTTTGCTCTGTCCCGTCCGCGCTCTGCGGCTCTACGTGGATAGAACGCAAAGCTTCAGGACCTCAAATCAGCTCTTTGTCTGTCATGGAGGTCAGCAGAAGGGAAAGGCTGTCTCCAAGCAGAGGATGGCCCACTGGATAGTGGATGCCATCACCCTAGCTTACCAAGCACAAGGTGTGCCCTGTCCGCTCAGGGTGCGAGCACACTCTACTAGAAGTGTTGCATCCTCCTGGGCGCTGGCACGTGGCGCCTCGCTGTCAGACATCTGTAGAGCTGGGCGACACCCAACACGTTTGCTAGATTCTATAGCCTACGTGTAGAGCCAGGTTCCTCCTGTGTTCTCACCTCAAACGGGTAGAAGCACTAAGAGGCCCTGGCTCTTGTCGGCTTGCTGCGCTACGGTGCTTATATTCTCCAGGAGCAAACTCTGTTGAGTCCTCCATTACCCTCGGTGCGCCACGTCTGGCGTCAGGCCCTTTGCCGCTGAATCCTTGAGAACCGGTACTGGGCTGGGGTTATATGAGTGACCCTGCGGGGATCCCATATATTTTTCCACGGTCGCTCCTAAACGGAAGCCTTGGCAGAGCCCCTCCTTCAGTGGGGCTGGAGCCCCCTCTCGGTTGCGGGCTACGGCTCAGCATTGTACTCCACATAACTCCTTTGGGGTACGATGTGGGTTCTGCAGCGTTCCCTCCTACTAGGGCATGCTTTCCCAGTGTTATCCAATAAGTCACTGAGCGGGTCATGCGGAACAGCAGTGATGGACTTCTCTGTGTGAGCCGCGTCTCATCAGGTAAGAGAGCTCAGGAGGCTCACACAGGGCACTGGAAGGGGGCAGAGGCCATGGAGCTTTGGTAGGGATTCCTATTCGTCGGTCTCTGGGCTCTCTGGCACCCCAGCAGGGTACAGAGGACATGGCGACGGGACGTGGCGTCGCCATTCCCTCCTTCAGGGAACGAGGGTTACATACGTAACCGAGACGTTCCCATTCAGCCGGTCACTCCGGACGCCACGTCCCGTCGCCATGTCCTCTGTACCCTGCTGGGGTGCCAGTTCACCTACTCGGCTCCTCAGCAAAAAACTAATTTGATGCAAGCACCTGTGCCTCATTTATACCCACACTGAGTGGCATGAGCAGCTGGTGCAATCATTGCATGCCAATGTGCATTGGCTCGTTTAGTTACACTCGAAGTAGATTGGCTCTCGCTAGCGAGATTCCTATTCGTCGGTCTCCGACGTGGCGTCTCCGTTCCCTCCTTCAGGGAACGAGGGTTACATACGTAACCAAGACGTTTCTAACGGAGATGCTGAGACGCTTCAGTCAAACTGAACTTCTTTTACATTCAGAATACGCTCTAGACCGTGACGACACACTGGTGGCAGGGCAGCATTATCAGCTGTGTGTGTGTGTGTGTGTGTTCTCTCTGCAATCCTTAGCATTAAGGTTTCAGTATCAATGTGTGAGTTAAAGGGAATCGTTCACTTTATAGCTGGATTGATGGCTCAATCAGACTGAAAGGCGTCATGTCAACACCTCAATCAGTCAGACTAAGCTCGATACGACTGAAAGGGAAGGTGTGGAATCTGTTTAAAGGGTCATAACACACACAGTTTCTGCCAGTCTCATGTTAATCTTGAGTACCTATAGAGTAGCATTGCATCCTTCATATCTCCCAAGAGTCTTTAGTTTTATTATATTTATAAAAGACAGATACGCTGTACCGATTCTTTCCGAAAACAGCAGAGCTCGTGGAGGCGTGCAGTGGGCGGAGCTAAAGAGTCACGAGCACACACACACACACACACACACACACACACACACACACACACACACACACACACACACACACACACACACACACACACACACTACATCACATCATGGCATTATCCCTGGATAACTTTCGATTCACTATACGTTCGCGTTGTTCACATTATATGCACTTACGTGCCGATTGCCAACAAAACACACACATTTGATGCAGTTCCACTCACCGCCTGCGGTTTCCACTCGTGACCGGGAACAAACACACACACTTGCAGAACTCCGGAAAAACAAAATGCATCCACTGTTCCCTTAACGCTGGGTTATTTGGGAAGCTGAACAAGGTTATCTTTCCCTCACAACCAGAAACACACTTCTTTAATGACATTGTTGATTTCGTGGTCTAAAAACAATGCCAGTGCTGCCGGCGGCTCCCGTAACCCGAACGAAGCTCGTTGATTTTGTGTGTGTGTGTGTGTGTGTGTGTGTGTGTGTGTGTGTGTGTGTGTGTGTGTGTGTGTGTGTGTGTGTGTGTGTGTGTGTGTGTGTGTGTGTGTGTGTGTGTGTGTGTGTGTGTGTGTGTGTGTGTGCGTGCGTGCGTGCGTGCGCTCATCCAGGAGAAGTGGCCATACAAGGAATTTCGTGACGTCATACAGGGCCACACTCGAAAAAAACTTTCCGAAACTTGTTCGAATCCCGAAGGAGTGTATTTGGCACAGAAATACTCCGTCATACGTCCAATTTGTTTTTTTAAATGTTGGCCATGTTTAGCATGAGAATCAACTCTTTAACAGTGTAAATAAGTCAGAATGCATGAAATAGCGAGAATTGAGAGAATTTTAGGCATGCAAATCCTTGAATATGACTCAGTCGGATTCAAAAACACTTAGTGCACATGATGTGCATGTGTATTGAATGTTTCCCAGACTCTTCTGTTTAAATGATTATCAGGGTCACTGATTAGACATGAGGAAATCAATAAGTGAGGAATTAGATGAAGCAGGGAGCTTTCATGACACACGGGCTGAAGACATCAGGATGACTCGTGAAAGAACACAAAGAGCACACACACGCACGCACGCACGCACGCACGCACGCACGCACGCACGCACGCACGCACGCACGCACGCACGCACGCACGCACGCACGCACGCACGCACACACACACACACACACACACACACACACAAAAAGCTAAAAGCTATCACTGAGCTATAAGGATCCTGCCAGGAATACATCATGTTTATGTTTGCTTTCACTCTTCCCACCTACAATATGCTTTTCACACTGCGCATCTCCTTTGTGTCCCAACGCTGGAAGAGAGCATGATGTTCCTGCTACCCACACTGCTCTGCTGCTTGAGCCCACACACACACACACACACACACAGTCACACACACACACGCACATGTTCGATTTTCATGTTTTATGGGGACTCTCCATAGACGTAATGGTTTTTATACTGTACAAACTGTATATTCTCTCCCCTTACACTAACCCTACCCCTAAACCTACCCATCACACACACACACACACACACACACACTCACCCTTGCACTAACCCGACCCCTAAACCTACCCATCACTCACACACACACACACACACACACACACACACACTAACCCTACCCATCGTACAAAACTTTCTGCATTTTTACATTTTCAATAAAACTTTCAATAAAACATTCTGTATGATTTATAAGCTTGTTTCCTCGATTTAGGTCCCAACGGTGACACGAGTCCCCATGAGTCTGTGTACATTCAGGTTGAAGTCCCCACTAAGATAGAAAAACATGAACACATACACACACACACAAGATGTCAAGCTGCCTCAGTGAAAATGTCACAACGCTAATCTACAGGTCAATATCACTGTGGGCTTTGCAAAAGAGAGCAAATTAAAATGTGGCTATTAGTGAATGGTGTGGCCATGTATGTGACACAAAAATACACTTTTTTTCAAATTTGGCAACAAAAACAGGCCAAAAACATTTTTACATAAATTTTGGATAAAACTAGGGGTGTGACGAGATCTCGTGCCACGTCAGATTAAAATGTGATGAGATTTCTTGTCAAGTGAAAAGCTCTCGCAATATCGCCATGACGGAATGAGGGTGAAATTAGCCTGGAATATGCACCACTACTTTTACATTACATTGCCGTTTTGCTTTTTTATAGAAATAAAAACTATTTAATTCAGCTGGATAACGATCGCTTTTAAAGCATTCGTTTTTAACGTCTGCTCTGCGCATCCAGCACGAGCTGCAGAGTCGCACACAGTGCAGCAGGAATCACAGTTCACTGATCACGTGACGAGAGTAAGCCGAGATGACTGACAAGAAAGACTACGGCGGAGGATTCCTTGCGCAACAGAGCCTAATAATAAATCGTCTGATAAATGTCTTATCTTGTAGATGTCACGTACTGGAAACAGGAACTTTAATAACAAAAACTCAGGAAACTCATAGAAAACACAAGTTAACATTGACGACGACGGACAAACACTGAGGGAGAACTGAAGGCTAAATACACAGGTCAAATGAGATGATTAACAAGACACAGGTGAATGACATAACTAATTAGACAGACTGGGGGAAAACTGGGTCACAGGGACTGAACTGAAAACACAATGAAAACAACAGACAGAGCATACATGTAACAGCACGCTTAACACTGGCGCTCCCTATATACAGAGTACGTGCGATCGCGAATCGAAAGCGAAAGTAAACGCGAGCTCCCTGATGTGCGCAAATATCCAAATATCAAAGCTATCTTAGGCTGGGCTGTGTAGTTGTAACCACCTCTTAGCTCTTGTCTCTGTTTGCACTTTGAATATTGAGCGAATACTTTGCACTTATTGTTTGCACTTAATAAGACTAAGAAAAAACGTATTTATTTTTGTTATTAGGGGCCAAGCAAGGTGCGTAGGCACCTATTGTAATCGTTGGCGTTCTTATTCTTCTTCTTCCGTTTCTTCCGCTCTGTAAGTCTATGGCAGCCCATAGAACCGCTTGCGGGAAAGTTATGAAATTTGGCACACTGATAGAGGACAGTCTGAAATGTCACCATAGCAAATTTGGAGTCTCTAATTCAACCCCTCTAGCGCCATCAACTGTCCAAAGTTGCACTCATATTTATGCTAATAACTTTTGAACTGTAGGGCTAGAAACAAAAATGTAATTTTACATAGGGCTTGCGAAAATATACATAAGACTGTATCTCCACAACGATTTATCTATATTTATCTTATACGATTTATCTTACATCATCACAAGTATGACTTGAGGCTACATGCTGCGTTTTGGCGCAGTGCCACCTACTAGTGCGGAGATACGAAAAATGGCTATTTTTGCTTATAACTTCTGAACGGTTTGCCCAAAAATCATAAAAGTGGTCTTGTGAGGTTTGGGGCAAAATGCAGAGTCCAATGATATCTTTAAACAATTTTCCCATTTTGGGCGTCGGCCATTTTGAATTTTGTAGTAAAATGCTGTATTTTACGAACACATGAACGTATTGTTACAAAACTTGGTATGGGTCCTCGGCACGATGCCCTGAAATATTCTGAGAAGTTTCTGAAGTTTCTGAAAAATATTTACATGCTTATAACTTTGGATGTGGTTGACTTATTTTCACGCAAGTCATCTCCTTAGATTGCTGAATCCTTGCCGAGTCCAACGATACTAAACATGCTAGGTTTTACCTTATGGTTAGTGCAATGTTGCGATTTAGCGCTTAAACAACTTTCACTAATATCTTTGAAACTGTCCGATTGAGACGAAACCACCGTAGGAAAACTGTTTTAGGCCAAAGTGGAAAAAAATGCAATCAAAGTCAGGTGTGGGTTATTTTTTGTATGCTCATAAATACAAATGTCTATAACTCCTAAATGAAATGAGATATTTTCACCAAATTTGACACGCTTATGTATGGGGGCACTCTGAGGACACAAAACATGAAATTGGCTCAATACAACAAAGGTTTTCAACCTTTTTGCTTAAAATAGTCTCCAAATGTCTTTACTCATTTTTGCAGTTGGTCTGCTGCTTGATTCCTTGTTTGCTTCTGTTGTGCTTGGCCCTGATAATTGCTGCTTGCAGCTATATTTTATACTGTTTTTATTTCTATGTTCAATTTGTGGAAAGGAGCTCAATTAGGAGGTCACACACAGCCTCAGTCAGAAGTTCTGGAAGCTCATAATTCATGTACACTAAGGTCTGAAGAGTCTCATGTGAAATCATACGGGACAGAAGCGAGTCAGTCGAGTTTGTTTGTTACAGTGCTTGTATATTGTTGTCTTTCAATGCATTTGATAATTCATACTCAGAAAGTAGAACTGAAATGACATTCATTACAAGATGATTAGTTAAAACATTTCAAATGCACCTGCAGACTATTTTTCCAGTGATGAATTTTGTCATTGAGGATTTCTTAAAAATAATGTGCAAAAATCTCGTGTCTAGTCTCGTCTCGTGAGTTAAGTGTCTCTTAGATAAAGACACCTCTAGATAAAACTGAACACGGTTTTAGAGCCATTCACTGGGCATTTCACTTCGAAATATAATATCATTTTACAGAAATGTCACCTCCATTTCTCCAACGAGCCTGTGCTGTCTAATGTGTGTTTATAAGCTACAAGGAGTTTCAGGCCTGAGGTTGTGTCCTACATGCAGTGAATATGACAGACGCATCACAACTCCTTCCTGTCCGGGTCAATTGTTTTCAGCAACTCTCACCCCAGACCCATTAAAAGACTAGAAAACTCTCTCTTGAGCTGGAGTTTTTGACAACTTCACTCCTCATTGACTTTCATTAGATTGATGTACGGCAAAGATAAACCTTTTGATTTCCACAGAAGAAAGAAAGTCATACAGGTTTGGCATGATGTGATGAATGAATACACTTATTGTTGTTGTTGTTGGAAGAACTACTCCTTTAATGCATCTCTCACCTCCGGGGCGATGTAGTCCGGCGTTCCGCAGAAGGTGCGCGTCGTCATGCCCTCAAACATGTTTTCCTTACACATGCCGAAGTCTGCAATCTTGATGTGGCCCTCGGAGTCCAACATCACATTATCCAACTTCAGATCTCTGAGGACAAAACAAACAAACCAGGTGTATGAAATCCAGCTCAGATGAGGCAGACAGCTGACAGTTAATAGTGTGGTCTTTAGCTGTGGGTGCGAGTGGGCAGCGAGGGAGGTCAGGGCGACCTCAGCCTTCATCATCAAAGAGCATGATTAATGCGAGCTGAACGCTGCAGCCCTGCAGGGACGGGGAACGGCGAGCGAGGAGCTGAATACAGACAGCACTGCAGATAAACAGCCTTTCTTACAGCCCCCTTTCCTCACAGAGTGATTCATTCTCAGGACAGGAATATTTACATTGCACTTCATGGGCGTTTCGGACCTGCTAAACCCTGAGTAATGTTGTTTACTTCAAGTAATAATGACATTTGAGTTTCTATTTGCACACAAATGTGTTCTCCACATGTCCGGATGTATTTCATCATAGCTAGCATTCCTCTAAAATGTGGATATGTTAGCTATCGCAAATAACAGCGGGGAGCTGAGAGTTTAACAAAACTGAAAAATTCATATTTTATGAGAAAACATATTACTGATTTTAAAACCTCCAAATGTCTTTCCCTATAGACTTCCAACATAAGTGAATTACAGTTCATTGCAGCTTTAGAAGTTAATATCATCAGCCTTTTGGTGTACACTGACAGACACCCAGCTAACAGATTTTTGTTATAAAAAACGTTCTCCAAATATTCAGTGTTGGTTCTGGGAACGTAAAAAATGTCCAGTTTTCTTGACGTTAGAGGAACATGTTTTAAAAGGTATGATGTTCCTCAAACGTTCTTTCAACTTTCAACTAACCAGTTTGACTTTATTTCTGTCTGACGTCTACAGAAGCTCTTATTGAGAATTTAGAGCTTTAGATGCTGATGTTTGGTTGAAAATGTTTTGTTTGGTCACCATTATGGTGATCAGTGTTTGCTTTGGTTGGGCTCTTGACCCTTCTTGACTTTTTTTCTGAAACATTTCTGCATTGATAAAGAAGATCATCTTGGCTGCTTTAACAAAATGACTATATTAAAGTGGTTTAAAAAAACTACATTTTCTGTAGTTTTGCTTACTTTTCGAATTGAAACATTTTTTTGAGAAAGTAATAAAGTCAACCGATTTGAACATCATTTGTAACACTGAAGCGATTTGTGTAAGTTTGTCCAAAACTATTTGAAAATTAAGACGTTGAGACACACTTCAACACTCATCATACAAACCTCAACAATGGTGACAATCAAAAAATAATTCAGCTGCATAATTTATTCATGCTGCAACGTATGCTGGCATGAAGCATGTCACCATTGTTGTGTTTCATATGCTGAAAGCTGATGTCTGTGAGTATTTAAATGGCACAAAGCGTGTTTTAAACAGAAAGTTAACAATGACAGTGTTGTTTCTACACTCACAGACATCAACATTCAGCATCTGAAATGCAACAACGGTGTTATAAATAATCATCATCACATCAGCTGAGTTTTAATACTTTTCAATAATGCTTCAAGTCCATAAGTCAACAATTACAGAAAAAATCAGTTATTTAAACCACTTGAATGCAGTCGTTTGACTGTTAAAACAGCCATGATGATCTGCTTTATCAATGCAGAAATGCAAATGTTCTGAAAACTTAACAAAGGTCAAGAGCCCAACTAAAGCAAACGCTGATCACCATAATGGTGACCTCAAACTAAACATTTTCAACCAAACATCAAGAAGTCAAACTAGTTAGTAATAAGTGAAGCTGGTAATGCTGTTTGTGGAGTTGTTTAATTCTCCTCTGCTGAGATCTTCAGAGATTTAATGTCGTCTTTTATCTTCAGTTGATTTCATCTAAGGCTGTGGTTGAAGAAAGTTGTAGTTTGTGTTCTTGTTTCTCTTTCTTTCAGAGCTTGTTCACAGCAGGTGTTTGGAAACTGGACATTTTGTTCTTTGAATGTTACAAATCAACGTTCCTAGAAAGTTGAATTGTTAATCAAAATTAAGTTGAAAGAACATGTGAGGAACATTATACCTTTTAAAACACATTCCTCTAACATCAAGAAAACTGGATATTTTTTACTTTCCCAGAAACAACACTGAATATTTGGAGAACGTTCTTATAACAAAAATCTGTTAGCTGGGCATGGACTAAAAGCAATAATAATAAATAAAAAATACAAATGAGGCCCTGTTTACACCTGGTATTAAGATGCATTTTGGTCGATCGGATCACAAGTGGACGACGCTAAATACAGGTGTAAATGGGTCTAAAACGGTTTGAGTTTGTCCACTTTTGACCACTTCCAGAGGTAGTCGAAAACACATTCGACCGGATTGCTTTTGAGGTGTAGACGCTCATGTGCCACTAAAAGACTGTCTACTCTCCGCCTACTCACCTAATGCGTAAACATTATGGGACGCACGCTAGCCAGACGAGATTTAAACTTTGTCGACTGAAGACCCAAGTTTAGTTTGAAGATGAAAAACATCCCAAGCACAATGTTCTCTCTCCATTCCTGATTTCTAACACACACTCACAGCGTTCGGCTGGTCTTGTGTCTGTCAGAGCAGAAACTAAAGCTGAAACTCTCTGTGTGTTTTTCTATCTCCAGTCGTGTTCATTTGTAAATTGCGTGAGCTTATTTCGTCCATTAGATGGAAAGATCTGAAAAAGCCTGTACATTTACCCGCCCATAGACCCTCCCCTCGAAGAAATCAGGACAGAAGTGGTTGAAAGTGGACAAAAGAGACGGATTAAAACACCAGGTGTAAACAGGAATGTTTCTCCCTCGTCTACTTGTGATCCGATCAACCAAAACGCATCTTAATACCAGGTGTAAACAGGGCCTGTGATTTCATAGGGTCTTTAAATATTCAGTAAATGCTATACAGTGCATCTTGGTCCTGAATTTACTGCAATTATATGGCGAATAAACTGAGGGTCTTTCTCTGCTTTTCTCTTTTACCAGCTGAATTTTAATAGCATTGTCTTGACACCCTCTCAGCTGTTATTGGCTCCGTTCTCAGCGAATCTAATTTGATCATGTGGAGAGTCACATCTGCTCCAATCAACTGTATTTTCCACCGAAGGTGAAACACTGACAGCGTGTGACTACATCTACTGTATAAGATCTACTGTGCTCCTCAATTCGGTGTAGGGCAATGACTATGTAATACAGTAAAGATACTGTAATCCACTCACCTGTAAATAATTCCCTTCCTATGAAGAAAGAAAAGTCCCACAGCAATCTCTGCTGCATAGAATCTGTCAACACACCACAGTGTAGATTAGTCAGCATCACACATTCAAAAAGATGTAAAGGACATTTTTTTTTGTAATTCTCAGTCTGGTATCACAGTCCTTACAAGAAGGAAACAAATGTGCCTTTGTTCAAGCGTTGATTGTTCCAGCAGAATATTTCTCGCCTCTGTTGACCAGGCGAAAAAATGTTGTGAGCGCAGACATTCTTTGCTCGTGCATACATATATTAGAATAACAATATGAACAGGAGCAGCTCTTTTATGAACACAGGCATCATATGTTTCCTCATTATATGTTTGCAGTTTTATTCATGAGTTTTATTTTCTGTGCGTGGCATAAGAAATATGAACATGCTGACAGTCTTTTATACTGTATGTGTTTTCGCACTGTGATATTTTCAAGCACATTTCCATACAAATTCTCATTTTGCATTGTGACAAAAATATACTGTTTAAATTATGTATTCAACATGGTAGTATTTGTTGTACTGCATTTAATTTATTCAGATTTAAAGAATCTAGCAAATCCATATTCACTGTAAAAAATTTGCTTAACTTTTTGAGTTATCTTTTTACAGTGACTCAGTTAAGTTGTATTTACTTAGAATATTAAGTGTTCAGCTAGACAAATTTAGTTATCTGAACTTATAAAGTTTAGTTGGAATAACTTAGTATGAAAGTAAGGTGAATTTACTTTTTCAGTGCAAAAGTTCACTGTAAAAATGTAAACCTAGGAGGAGACCTCCAAAACAAAATTAGGAACCTTTAAAATAGCATAATAACCTCTTAAACTACAAGGACCCTGATAAGCTTCCCATACCCACATACAGTGGTCTAAATACACAATTTTGGTGTCATTTTACAGGAAACCCTTTGAAGTTACATAAAACACTGCTAAAATTGATAAACATTTAAGTATATGTTGTCTGAGCTGTAATAAACCCCAAAAAAGAGGCACTTTTGGATTTTTTGGTTATAAATTCATTTTTTTATTTTTTGGTTATAAATTCATTTTTGAAAGTGTATATCTCAGGCCCTGTGTGCTCTAGCACCCTGCAGAGTTCTGGCTGTTTCCAGCATATGTCAGCAAATGCGGGAAAAATAATTTTGTGACACTGGGATATTGCATTTATACCATCGTATATGGGGAGACTTGTATATTGGAGAGATTTGGGTAGGCGGAAATTACATAAAAAAAGGTAATATTCCTCCCTTTAGATCCATTTGAATAAATTTTGCATACAACATGATACAGACAAAATTATTTTTTCCATTATTTGCTGCCATCTAGTGGAAAAAGCCAAAACTGTCTGCAGGGTGCTAGAGCACACAGAGACTAAATTATACACTTTCAAAAATGAATTTATAACCAAAAAAATCTTTTTTGGGGAGGTTTATTACAGCTCAGACAACATATACTTAAATGTTTATCTTAAATGTTAGCAGTGTTTATGTAACTTCAAAGGGTTTCCTGTAAAATGACACCAAAATTGTGTATTTAGACCACTGTATGTGGGTATGAGAAGCTTTTCAATTTGGGTAGGCCAAATCCAGTCGGAAATCCTCAAAAATGGTCCCAGAGCTAAGGAGGTTAAGTGATTTTCACATGAAATTGAATTATAAATGCAAAATAACCATACTAATTATAAGTGGACGCTACTTGCTGAACTATACGTGTACATGGTCATGCAACAATGTAGCATACTACTTTTTGAAAAAAAAAATTCTGCTTCAGATGGTTTGTAAGTTAGCAGTATGTTATATTACAGGTACTTAGTATGCATTGTGCTAGTATTCCATCACGGACATAGACACACAAACACTGTTTGGACAAACCAGCATGTTCAATCACATCTAAAACTGTGTGTTTGGCTTGACTAATGAGCTCATCATTAGTCTGTACTCGTGTGTACTGATTGATAGTACATGTCTTACACGGCTTGTGGCTCCTTAAACTTGCCCACTTGCTGGATGTGATACATCAGATCTCCACCGTTAATGTACTCCATTACAAAGTACAGCCGATCCTGGCAAAAGACAAATAATATAAACAGTACAGATGCAGAAAATTAACATGCAAGCCCGTTTTCAGTCCTGAATCAATCCTGACCTCAGATCAGACAGGATGTTATTGACATATTGATATATAACAGACACATTAGTGACCACACCAGGTGTCAGGAGATTCTGCTTTGACCTTCCTTTTTCTTTCTCAGATTAGAAATTAACCAAACATGACAAATGGCATTTTGACTAATACATTAACTCAAATGACTGAAGCATTTCTTGAATATATGTTATGCTTCTCAGGGGTCAACAGTATAGATGTCCTGAGACAGTTTGGGCCACTGAAATTCTCACATTTGTTGATCATGTATATCAAATCAAATCAAATCACCTTTATTTATATAGCGCTTTTTACAATGCCAATTGTTTCAAAGCAGCTTCACAGTGGTAACAGGAAAATAATGCAACGGAATTTGATTCGGCTGTACAGCTGCTCTGGTGAAAACGGTGATGTCATCCAGCTAATTTCAATTATCATATAGTGTCAATGCAGGCAGATCAGTAATATAGTTGAAATTTAAGTGTCCCCAACTGAGCAAGCCAAAAGCCAAAGGCGACGTATATACATTTCATGTCTCGCAAATTGGCTTTATGTGATGTATTCTACATTTTTATTGCAAATTCTGCTTATTTGTCACTAAGATAATATTATCTTTCTAACAGAAGAGGGTTTGATATATTTGGAAGCATCAATAGAAATGTGTTGGAAACGACAAAACAGTAAAGGTCTGCGTTGTATGCTGGTGTTAGATTTGGTAATACTTGAGTCAGTACTAATGGGTTACCACACTCTCAGAAAAAAAGGTACAAAAGCTGTCACTGGGCAGTACACTTTTGTACCTAAATGGTGCATATTGGTACCTTAAAGGTATATATTAGTACCTAAAGTGTACATAATAGTACCTAAAAGGAACAAAAAGTGTACCTTTTGAAAAGGTACCACCCCAGTGACAGCTTTTGTACCTTTTTTTTCTGAGAGTGCATGATCTTTACTTTAGAATTAATTATACATTATGCATTACTCTCATTAATTATGAACCTGTATATAGTAGTTATCTGTGAGGTATGAAAAAAATAGTAGCTATTGATTTGCTAATAGTGAATCACCTCATTCAACTGAGCGCTAATACTCATTAATCAGAGTTTCTTGTTAGTTAATAGTAGTAACTAGAATGTTAATATTGCGCTACTCATTTATTCCTGTGTAGTTATTCATTAATGACGGAACAGTATTCTAAAGTGCTACCCACACGTTTTTTTTGTTATTGTGAGTATGTGTATGGAAGTGCATTGGTTTATGGGTGTGGGGTGGTTAGTTTAGAAGTCCAGTAAGGACACTACCACAACATCCAAAGCACAACATACGTTAGTGAGCAGCACTGAAAAGCTTTCAGCAGAGCGGTGTCACCTCACTCTCACACCAGTTGTGTTGTAGGAGCATTGTGACCATCCCACAGGGAGTTACAGTGTTTGGAGTTAAATGCGAGTGGACATGATGGCTGGTTTGCTGTCTGCATGCAGCTCATGAATATTTAGTGAGGGCATGCTGGGATCTGTTGCATTATTCATCAGCAGGATGCCCATACTGAGAGTGGCCTGCTGTGACTCCTGGAGGAGCTTCCCATCTGACACATGCAAAACCCCCAAACACACACACTGTTCGTATCTGCTCTTTACCTACATTTTTCTGTGAAACACAGACAGAGAATTTGAAGAATATTCATGCAGCTCTTTTCGACACAATGACAGTTCACTGTTAAGCTCCAAAGATACAGCAAAAGCAGTATAAAAGAATCACAGAACTTGTCTTGTGTCAAGTCTTCTGAAGCCATACAATAGCTTTGTGTGAGGAACAGAGTGAAATTGCAGTTAACTGAAAATAGACCTGAACTCAAATATGGCACCAAAATATCTTGTCTCAAGTCAATTATGTTTGGTCACATGATATGAAAAATACACTGAAAACAAAATGAAAAGAGTGTGCCATTTATTTAAAGTGCATGTTTTTACTGGTCTAAATGAAAACCATGGTCTCTTGTTTAAACCTATTCTGTTCAGTTTGACTAAAAGCAAATAGCACTCCCTACAGAAAAAACAAGTTTGTTTAAATAGTATTTTTTCTTGACATCAAAGTGTTAATGTTCAGAACACATATTAGCTAGCTTTACTGACAGCAGAAATAAATAAATAAATAAATATTGAGGGTTTTATACATTTTTTTGGTGTTTTTAGTAGGTAACAGAAAATACAGAAAATAAGATGCATATTTTTAAAGCATCACAATATCACAATAAACATTAAGGTTGTTCAAAGCTGACTTTATTTATAGTAAGTAAACTAAATTAAACATTGACTAACAAAATCTTTTTATGTTTTATCCAACAAAAGGAGGGAGGAAGGCAGGGAGGGCGGTGGCTCTGGAGGAGGATGAGGGGCAGGCAGAGGAAGACACCAAAGAGATGGCGACCAGAGGAACCAGGGAGAAGATAAAGGTGGGAGGAGCCAAGGCAGAGACAGAAGGAACCAGAGCAGAGACAAGAGAGCAGGAGGTGAAGAGGTGAAGAGGCTGGACAGAACCAGGGAGATGACTGACTGAGGTGGAGACGGTGGAGGAGGAGACCAAGGCGGAGCCGAAGAGTTGAAGAGCCAGGGTGACGCTGAAGGCCTGGAGGGCCACAGTGGAGCTGCAGGCTGGCGTGGCCAGGGCAGAGATTGTGGGAGTGAGGAGGGTGGAGGGTCAATGCACAGCTGCTGGCTCAGAAGTCCAAGGCGAAGCCAGAGTGGCGATGGACCAATGTGGAGCCAGAGGGATGAGGGACCCCAACAGAGCCTGATGGATGACAGTCCATGCTGGAGCCAAGGGAGCGCTGAGCCAAGGTGGAGCCAATGGGTTGGAGAGCCGAGGCGGAGTTCGGGGCTTGGAGGTATGATGTGGAGCTGAGGGATCCACTAGCCAATGCAGAGCCACTGGAGGAGCCGAGGGGCTGAAGGGAGACAGCGGAGATGCGGCCAGTGAACTGGGTGGCTTTGACAGTGGAGGAGGTAGAGGGAGGATGGGCGGGACCCTCCGTAACAATATAATATTTGGTGCTGGGCAACGAAGACTTAGAGCTGGGCTTAACCGGCGACAACTTGGGCGACTTAGAGCTGGGCTTAACCAGCTATGACTTAGACGATTTAGAGCTGGGCTTAACCAGCGACGACTTGGGCAATTTGGAGCTGGGCTTAACCAGTGATGACTTAGACAACTTAGAACTGGGCTTAACCAGCAACGACTTGGACGACATGGAGCTGGGCTTAACCAGCGACGACTTGGATGACTTAGAGCTGGGCTTAACCAGTGATGACTTAGACAACTTAGAGCTGGGCTTAACCAGCAACGACTTGGACGACATGGAGCTGGGCTTAACCAGCGACGACTTGGATGACTTAGAGCTGGGCTTAACCAGTGATGACTTGGATGACTTGGACGACTTGGAACTGGATGGGACCAGCGGTAACTGAAGCACAGCAAACCTCTCCTCATCCAGCTCACCACACAATAACTTCTCAGTAACCCAGCTCTGTGTGTGTACCTCAGTGGTGGGAGTGTGGGCAGGGCTCCAATTTATTCCAACAAACTCAACCAAAATGCACTCAACGATGTGCGTTATTGCTGGCTCACGCACCTTGACAGACTCCATTTTGGGCTTGGGCTCCAGGATGAAAACAGCCTGTGGCGATCGCTCTGGCTCAATCTTTGTGGCGGGCTCAGGCTCAGAGTCAGCTGTGGGCTCTGGCTTTTCTGCAGCAGGCATAGCTGAAGGCTGGCTGGGCTCTGGGTCTGGGGTGGGGTGGGTGAGGTCTTCAACTGGGCAGACAGTGAAGGTTGAGTCGCAATGCACCAGCACCCACTCCAGTGTAATAGAAAACACAAAGTGAGTCGTCGGGGTAGTTGTCACATTTGATTTCTGTCCATTTCATTATCACAGATTTTTTGTTTTCATTAGTCATGTGTTTCTTTGTTTCCAGCTACTCATTAGTTTCTAATGACACTGATTATTCTCACAGCTGCTTGTCATTAAGTTCAAGTATCTGTGTATTTAAGTCCCTCCTTGTTCTATCTTTGGTGTCAGTTGTTGCATGTGTTAGTGTTGAAAACAGTTGCGTTGCCTTTGTCTATTTAGACTACAGTACCTGTGTTTGTTTAACTCATTAAATATGTTTATTTTGGATATTCGAAACCTTCTTAATTTTTTGAGCTTGCCAGAGTGTGACAGAACAACCAACCGTAGAAAAGGAAAATGGATTATTCAGCAAGATTTACTGCTGTAGCCCAGAATGGCCTCAAGATTATGGACTATGCAGAGGAGTTTTGCCATCTCGCCACCAACGCTGTGTTTGACAAAGAGACCCTCAAATCCCTGTTCTGGATCGAGGCGAACTACCATCCTCCGGTATACCTCCCAGACACCCACGGACCTGACCGCAGAGAATTCGCCCGAGCCCCCCGCAGACGGAGAGCTTCTGCCCGCCGTGAGAATACAGCCTGTGACGACATCGCCCACCATTGCACCTTCTGTCCAGCTTGAAAACTGTGTAGTCGAACTATATAGATTTAGAATTACCGTCATTGATACTATCCAGCTTTCACGACTCAGGTCGTGCACTCGCCAGCTGCGCCTAAGCAAGATAATCCCTTGTCTCTGCCTCCGGCCTCTGTTCCCTTCGCTCCTCCTCGACCCGTCAACCTGTCTGTGCCGTTTTGGCTCCTTGCACCACCGGCTTCACCAGAGACCCTCAGCCTTGTGGCTCCACCAGGCTCTCCTTGTCCCTCTGGCTTCACCTTGGTCAGCCATCACCCTGTCTGATTGAAGGATCACTGTCTGTATCTCTCCACCCCTTTGGCTCCAGCGGGCTCCGCCCTCCCTCCGGATTCACCTCGAATGCACCGGCTCTGCCTAAGTCCCACCTAAGTCCCGCCACTTAACATGGATATCACCCTGGAATGCTCCAGGGGGATATCCATGTTAAAATGTGCCGATATAATCCAATCTTTTCTGGGCATTGTGTTCTGTCAGGGTTTACTTGTATTAGATTAGAACTATGGCAAGATTAGAACTATGGCAAAACAGAGACAATAAAAACTATGACTAAAAATAAACAGGACAGTGAAACAGAACAACTGTGACAGGTATATGGTCTTTATAATAAATAATCTTTTTACTTTATATGAATGTTTTTGTCTTTGGGAAAATATGTTTGATAATTATTAAATCATGCTTAAATGCAAACATAATTTGAAAAAAAAAAATTAATAATTTAGAACTACATTTAGAAGGCTTGATATATGTGGTCACTATGAATTGTCATTGCATGGAAAAGATGTGCATAAGGATTTTACAAAATGTTGTGTTCCATAGAAGAGAAAGTCATAGATTTCAGAATGAGGATAGGAAAAATTATTTAGATTTTTGTGTCTGCTGCCTTCTAGTATTGAAAGAGTTAATAAAAACCACAGAGACGCCATAAAAGACGAACACACAGTAGATATAAAGAGATGCACTTCTCACCACAGTCTGGAAGCAGGAGTGCAGCTGGGTGAGGAAAGGTGGCTTTTCTCTCTGGGCCAGCACTCTCTTCTCCACCATTGTGCATTCTACATCATCATCCTGGATCACCACATCCTTCTTCAGGATTTTAATGGCGTACAGCTCCTCAGTGGACTTCATCTCTGCTAACATCACCTGTGTTGAAAACAAACACACATGCTGAGTGGAAACTCTGTTAGTGATGGGTTAGTCAGTCATTTGGCATACGCCTCTTAAAGGGTTAGTTCACCCAAAAATGAAAATGATCCCATAATTTACTCACCCTCAAGCCATCCTAGGTGTATAAGACTTTCTTCTTTCAGCCAAACACAATCGGAGTTATATTTAAAAATATTCCAAGCTTTATAAAGGGGGTGAATGGTACCTTAGATTTTGAAGCCCAAAAAAGTACATCCCTCCATCATAAAAGTAATCCATTCGGCTCCAGGGGGTTAATAAATGCCTTCTGAAGCAAAGTGATGCGGGACAGTGAGCGTCAAGAGGTTAACCCCCTAGAGTCATATGGATTACTTTTATGATGGAGGGATGCAGTTTTTGGGCCATTTTTGGTACCTTTCACTCCCATTATAAAGCTTGGAAAAGCCAGGATATTTTTAATAGAACTCCGATTGTGTTTGGTTGAAAGAAGAAAGTCATATACACCTAGGATGGTTTGAGGGGGAGTAAATCCTGGGATGATTTTCATTTTTGGGTGAACTATCCCTTAAAGGTGTGGTCATATTTACTATTACTTGGCGAAATTATGCAAGCGAAATGAAGTCATTCCAATTTGATTCCACGTGTTCGGGGGTTTCGCACAAGGGCGAAAAAGTCCCCCTACAGATTTTACTCAATTTCAAGTTGGTCACATGAATTCACCACACTGACCAACAGAAATCTGCTTGGTTTGAATGTGACTTCTATGTAAACTGTGCTTTATATATCGCTACACTACTGACGAGACAATGGACCTCTAGTGCTCACAAAATCTGTGACCACACTTTTATCAATAGAAATCATGGTGATAGGCCAAACATCGATCTTATTGGCTGGATTTACGTTATTTTCAGAGTCATGGGTTTGCAGTTCTAATCAATCCACTAAGAAACAAAGTCTTTCTGAGGGAGATCTAGTAGATCTATTTTGCAAGGTTTATATGTTTTGAGGCACTTAATAAAAAGTAGAAATTTCCTTGATCACACATGTATATTTGTTTGTTAGCACAGTTAAGTTACACTTTCTGATAGATGGATATTCTACAAAAATTAAGGGGCATAACTCACATCAGCACTTGTCTGACCCCATAAAGCCTATAGTATACTACCCATGTCCACGTTCTGCTCCGGTTCACGGACAGTCAATGGATCACACTTTAAATGGTTCTAAAAACTGTTCTGTGTTTTGGGTTAATAATGAATGCTTGTACACATGGGATGCGACTGACCTTGCCAAAACTGCCTTTACCGAGAAGAGCCAGGAAATGGAAGTCATTGAGTCGAACTCTGTCCATGTTTCCGGATGGAAAACTGAAGCGTCGGTGACCACTGGGAGTGATGACTTTCTTCCCAGGACCGAGCCTGGCTTTCTACAAGAGTAATGGAGAGTGATCAGTAACCAAACACACACAGGACCTTCCACCAGACTCAGACGCATGTCTGGCACTGAAACTTTTGTTGCGTGCTCAACTAGACAATATGGCGCCTCTTAGAAACGTGCTGTAAGATGGTCAGGCCTGTGTGAAAATGACAGGACATGCAGAATAAGGTGTGCTGGGCTTGAGAGACGTCCACAGCTGCTGGAGAGAGACGGGAAGACGCTGTGGAGCTCTTCAGGCCTGAGCTGTACAGCCAATCTGAGAAATCACAACCGATCCATACACTTTTCAAAAACTCTTCTGTGCACTGTAAAGTATATCATGCTGAACTTGAGCATGCTTGACTCTAATGTCTTGGTTGAAGTAAAGGTCATTCACAGTTACTGTAATTCTAAAGGTCACCCATTCACTGTTAGTTGCAGGTCGATTGCTGTATTTGACTGCTCACGTGAGCTTCCATACATCATGATTTCATCACATAGCCTGTTCTCGAGGGTTTAATTTGTTGATGTTAATTGTACAACAAAGCATGTAGAAGTCTGTAATTTTTATCATAGGTACTCTTCAACTGTGAGTGACGGAATATAAAACAAAAATCCAGAAAATCACATTGTATGATTTTTAAGTAATTAATTTGCATTTTATTGCATGACAAGTATTTGATACATCAGAAAAGCAGAACTTAATATTTGGTACAGAAACCTTTGTTTGCAATTACAGAGATCATACGTTTCCTGTAGTTCTTGACCAGGTTTGCACACACTGCAGCAGGGATTTTGGCCCACTCCTCCATACAGACCTTCTCCAGATCCTTCAGGTTTCGGGGCTGTCGCTGGGCAATACGGACTTTCAACTCCCTCCAAAGATTTTCTATTGGGTTCAGGTCTGGAGACTGGCTAGGCCACTCCAGGACCTTGAGATGCTTCTTACGGAGCCACTCCTTAGTTGCCCTGGCTGTGTGTTTCGGGTCATTGTCATGCTGGAAGACCCAGCCACGACCCATCTTCAATGCTCTTACTGAGGGAAGGAGGTTGTTGGCCAAGATTTTGCGATACATGGCCCCATCCATCCTCCCCTCAATACGGTGCAGTCGTCCTGTCCCCTTTGCAGAAAAGCATCCCCAAAGAATGATGTTTCCACCTCCATGCTTCACGGTTGGGATGGTGTTCTTGGGGTTGTACTCATCCTTCTTCTTCCTCCAAACACAGCGAGTGGAGTTTAGACCAAAAAGCTCTATTTTTGTCTCATCAGACCACATGACCTTCTCCCATTCCTCCTCTGGATCATCCAGATGGTCATTGGCAAACTTCAGACGGGCCTGGACATGCGCTGGCTTGAGCAGGGGGACCTTGCGTGCGCTGCAGGATTTTAATCCATGACGGCGTAGTGTGTTACTAATGGTTCCCTTTCAGTCGGTCACGTTCGACGTACGTCGGACGTCACCGACGAATTGGGATCACTTCTGGGAGCCCCTATCAGCTTCGAGTGTATAGAGAACGGGCCAATGGCCATTGGCGTGCGAGATTTGCATCTCGCGCTCCGCCCCGCATCGCGGGTATAAAGCGGAAGCGGATGCAGCGCACATTTGTCATTCACTTCGGAGCCAAACAAGCTCATGAAAGACTTGAAAAGGCTGTTCAGCAGGAGAGAGAGAGAGAGCGAGAGAAGAGGCTTTTGTGCTGGGGAGAAGGCACGTGCAGTGACAACCGCGAGCTCACCGAAATCGGTGAAACAAACTGCTGTTTTTACAGCATCCCGGTTGGTTCGGTGGGGGCGTTCCACGGTGAGTGCAAACACAGGCTGCACTATCCCCTGTGTTTGCCGCGGTTGTTCCTGGGTGCTTCGGCACGTTAAGAGCTTCTTCTAAAAGAGCAACACGGGTGTGAAATTGCGTCTTTTTCAAGATGTCATTCCACCCGTGCGTTTCTGGATGCGGTCGTTCCCTGTCACCAGCTGACGGTCACAATCGCTGCCTGACATGTCTGGGTATTCAACATGCCGAGGCAGCGTTTGTGGATAGTTCGTGTTCCCATTGCGGGAACATGACTATCTCGGCGCTAAGGTCGAGACTCGCCTACCTTCGGGAGGGTGGAGTCCCCTTACCTATGCCCCGATCTAGTGCTATCCCTGCCCAGCAGGATAGACCTACTTCGGCGAATAGCCAGGGTGACCTGAGGATCACGTTTAGGGCACACCCGCCGAGCCAGCCTCCGTGGGCCCCTAAACCCTCTGTAGTGCCGCAGCCGGTTGAGCTTTCGGAGGAAGTCGCTGGCCCCTCTCGAGGTGGTCCAACGGTGACCTTTGGAGCTCCAGCAGAGGATAGGATGTCGATCGCTGCATCGGAGGGGGAGTTTCAGTCCTCGGGGGATGAAGACCCGGCTGCGTTGCCTCCCTCTGGGAGAGTGGCGTTGTCCGAGACGGACCCCGAGCTGACGGCTATGCTTTCCCGGGCCGCCGAAAAGGTCGGGCTCGTGTGGAACCCTCCACCGTGTCCCGAGCCTTCTAGGCTGGATGATTGGTTTCTCGGGGCGGCTCGCGCTGGTTCTCAGCGTCCCGCCCCGGTGCCCTTCTTCCCGGAAGTGCATGAGGAGCTCACGAGGTCGTGGACGGCACCTTTTTCTGCCAGAAACCGGCCGAGTGGCTCCTCCCTCCTCACTACTCTCGACGGCGGGCCAGCCAAGGGGTACGTGGGGATCCCGCCGGTGGAACGGGCGGTCGCGATGCAACTGTGTCCGGCGTCCGCTTCCACCTGGCGCGGAGACCCACGCCACCCATCCAAGGCCTGTAAGTTCTCCTCCAGTCTAACTGGGAAGGCTTACAAGGCTTGTGGACAGGCTGCGTCCGCCTTGCATGCCATGGCGTTGCTCCAGGTGCACCAGGCCCAGGCACTCATGGACATGCACGAGGGTAGACCTGACCCAGAGCTCCTCCGGGAGCTCCGGACGGCGACGGACCTCGCCCTCCGGGCGACGAAAGTCACCGCCCGTTCCATTGGTCAGGCGATGTCCACTCTTGTGGTCCAGGAGCGACATCTCTGGCTCAACCTGGCCGATATGAGGGAGACTGATAAGTATCGGTTCCTGGACTCCCCCATTTCCCAGGTTGGGCTGTTCGGCGACGCGGTCGAGAGCTTTGCCCAGCAGTTCTCGACTGTCCAGAAGCAGACGGAGGCCATCAAACACATCCTGCCCCGGCGGTCAGCTGCTGCCCAGCCGCCGGCCGCAGCTCCTCCGCCTGCTCGTCGCCGAGGGTGGCCGCCCGCCGCCGCCCCCGCTCCCGCTCCCGCCCCAGCCCAGCAGCAGCCTCCACCAGGGCAACGGCGTGGAGCCGGCCGCGGGAAGGCCGTCCAGCCCGCTCAGGCCGCTGCCAAGCCAGGTGGCAAGCGTCGTCGTAAGAGACCCTGAGACGGGCCACCCAGAGATGGAGGAGACAGCTCTTCAGGAGGTGGTGACAGCACCGCTCCTTCTCCCGCTGGAGGGCCGGGAGAGAATTTTATGTTCTTGTTTGGTTTCTGTTCCGCCACTGGCCTTCGGGCCAGTGGTACCCAAAACTTCAAAAAAAGAGCTGTTTCTAAAATCTCTGGGTGCCAAGAGAGCGCGCTTGGCGGTGTACGACGCTCCCATGCCTTGTCACCCTCCGGTGCCTCTCTTATCGCCAGCAGGGGGTGCTGGCTGTGTCCAGGACGCACACAAGAGGCCTCCGCACACTCGTGCACCCCCTCAGCGGAAGCAGGTAAGTGTTGCATTGCGCACTCAGACCCCACTTCGGGCCGCGATGCCGTCCGAGTCGGGTCCCTGCACTCCGCTGCGCTGCCCCGCTGCGGGTACGTCTGTGGTGCCGTTGGTCCCGCTGGTTCGGTCGCTGGGAGCCTGGTTAGCGCTCCCCAGCCCGTCCCGCTGGCTCATCCGTACTATCAGACTCGGCTATGCGATTCAGTTCGCTCGGCGGCCCCCCAAGTTCAGGGGCGTTCACTTCACCTCCGTGTCGAAGGAGGACGCCCCCGTGCTACGGGCGGAGATCGCAGTCCTACTGGCGAAGGACGCGATAGAGCCGGTCCCTCCAGCCGATATGAAGACAGGCTTCTACAGCCCGTACTTCATTGTACCCAAGAAAGGCGGCGGGTTACGGCCAATCTTGGACCTGCGGTTCTTGAATCGGTCCCTTCACAGGCTGCCGTTCAGAATGCTAACGCAGAAACGCATCTTCAGGTGCATCCGTCCCCAAGATTGGTTTGCAGCGATCGACCTGAAGGACGCGTACTTTCATGTCTCGATTCTCCCCCGACACAGACCGTTCCTACGCTTTGCGTTCGAGGGACGGGCATATCAGTACAGAGTCCTACCCTTCGGGCTGTCCCTGTCGCCCCGCGTCTTCACGAAGGTCGCGGAGGCGGCCATTGCTCCCATGAGAGAGCGTGGTGTTCGCATTCTCAACTACCTCGACGACTGGCTGATTCTGGCTCAGTCGAAGGCACAGTTGTGCGAACACAGGGACATGGTGCTCAGTCACCTCAGCCTGTTGGGACTTCAGGTCAACTGGGAAAAGAGCAAACTCTGCCCCGTGCAGAAGATCTCTTTTCTCGGTATGGAGTTGGACTCGATCAATCTGACAGCGCGACTCACAGAGCAGCGCGTCCAGTCGGTGTTGAACTGCTTGAATTCGTTCAAATGCAGGACAGCGGTACCACTGAAACATTTTCAGAGGCTCCTGGGGCATATGGCATCCGCAGCCGCAGTGACGCCGCTCGGATTGCTTCATATGAGGCCGCTTCAACACTGGCTACACGACCGAGTCCCGAGATGGGCGTGGCAGAGCGGCTCATTCCGTGTCTCAGTAACACCGAAGTGTCGCCAAACCTTCAGTCCGTGGTTGGACCCTTCGTTCCTACGGGCAGGAGTTCCCCTAGAACAAGTGTCCAGGCATGCTGTGGTCTCCACGGATGCCTCATCCACCGGCTGGGGGGCCACGTACAACGGGCTTGCAGTTTCGGGTCTGTGGACGGGGCCTCAACTGCAATCGCATATCAATTGCCTCGAGTTGTTAGCAGTTCGTCTTGCGCTGGGCCGCCTCAAAGGGCCGCTACGAGGCAAGCACGTTCTGGTCCGTACGGACAACACTGCGGCCGTTGCGTACATCAACAAACAGGGTGGTCTACGCTCCCGCCGCATGTCACAACTCGCCCGCCATCTCCTCCTCTGGAGTCAGAAGCATCTGAGGTCGCTTCGTGCCATTCATATCCCGGGCCTGCTCAATCGTGCAGCCGACGAGCTCTCACGACAGCAAGTGCTCCCAGGAGAGTGGAGACTCCATCCCTAGGTGGTCCAGCTGATCTGGAGTCGCTTCGGGACCGCACAGGTAGACCTGTTTGCCGCCCCGGACACGTCTCACTGCCAGTTGTTCTATTCCCTGACCGGGGGGACCCTCGGCTCGGATGCGCTGGCACACAGCTGGCCCCGGGGCCTACGCAAATATGCGTTTCCCCCAGTGAGCCTTCTTGCGCAGACACTGTGCAAGGTCAGGGAGGACGAGGAGCAGGTCTTGCTAGTTGCGCCATACTGGCCCAACCGGACCTGGTTCCCGGAACTAGTGCTCCTCGCGACAGCACCTCCTTGGCCCATTCCTCTGAGGAAGGACCTCCTGACTCAGAGACGGGGCACCCTGTGGCACCCGCGTCCGGACCTCTGGAAACTCCATGTCTGGTCCCTGGACGGGACGCGGAGGTTCTAGGTGGCCTACCACAGGCTGTGGTAGACACCATCACTTCCGCCAGAGCCCCCTCTACGAGGCACCTCTACGCGTTGAAGTGGAACCTGTTCGTCGAGTGGTGTTCTTCTCGTCGAGAAGACCCCCGAAGATGTTCGATCGGCTCTGTGCTTTCCTTCCTGCAAGAAGGGTTGGAGCGAAGGCTGTCTCCCTCCACCCTCAAAGTGTATGTTGCCGCTATCGCCGCAAATCACAGCATGGTCGAAGGTAAGTCCCTAGGAAAGCACGATCTGGTCGTCAGGTTCCTGAGGGGGGCGAGGAGATTAAATCCGCCTCGCCCTCACTCTATACCCTCTTGGGACTTGCCCCTGGTGCTAACCGCATTACAGAGGGCTCCCTTTGAGCCTTTGCAGTCAGTAGAGTTAAAAATCCTGTCCTGGAAGACAGTACTCCTGACTGCATTGGCTTCCATCAAGAGGGTAGGGGACCTGCAGGCATTTTCGGTCGACGAATCGTGCCTGGAATTCGGGGCGGGTAACTCTCATGTAATCCTGAGACCCCGGCCCGGATATGTGCCCAAGGTTCCCACCACTCCCTTTCGGGACCAGGTGGTGAACCTGCAAGCGCTGCCTTCGGAGGAGGCAGACCCAGCCCTGGCTTTTCTCTGTCCCGTTCGCGCTCTGCGGACTTACGTGGACAGAACGCAAAGCTTCAGGACCTCAGAACAGCTCTTCATCTGTTACGGAGGCCAGCAGAAGGGAAAGGCTGTCTCCAAGCAGAGGATGGCTCACTGGATAGTGGATGCCATCGCCTTGGCGTATGAAACCCAAGGCGTGCCCTGCCCGCTTGGGTTGAGGGCCCACTCCACTAGGAGTGTGGCCTCTTCCTGGGCGCTGGCACACGGCGCCTCGCTGACAGATATATGTAGAGCTGCGGGCTGGGCGACACCTAACACGTTCGCTAGATTCTATAGCCTCCGTGTAGAGCCGGTTTCTTCCCGTGTGCTCGCTTCAAATAGCCAGTAACACCGAAGGGCCCGTTCTAGTGTCGGCTTGCTGCGCCATTCCCCTCCTCATGGACCGGATACGTGCGCTGATATGCTCCAGTCGAGTTCCCCAGCACGGCGAACCCTGTTGAGTCCTCCGCAACCCGTGGCAGTCAGACGTGGCGGAGCGTCCGACGCCAGGTCTAACACTCGTATGCATTGGTGGAACTTGTGTTAGGCTGGGTATCCATATGTTGTGACCCCTACGGCGGTCCCATATGTGTATTCTTCCACGGTACGGCTCCCTACGGCGAGCCCGTGTCTTTCCCTTGGCAGAGCTCGCTCTGCCGTCTCTGTGCGGTGTAGTCTCCCGCCTGCATTGGCCGGGGCCACCCCTGGGACTTCCGTATGTTGTACTGCCCACGGCCAGTCCATACATGTATATTCCACATGATACCTCCCTACGGGTAGGATGTGGCTTCCGCAGCGGCCCCCCGGGGCACGCTTTCCCAGCGTTATCCAATACTCTGCTGAGTGGGTCTTGCGGAACAGCAGCAGTGACTCTCCCTGCGTAAGTTCCCCGCCCCGAACAGACGGGGGTCTGAGGGGCTTTCGCTGGGCGCTGGAAGTGGTAGTAACTGTGGCGTTTTCCATAGGGATCCCAATTCGTCGGTGACGTCCGACGTACGTCGAACGTGACCGACTGAAAGGGAACGTCTCGGTTACGTATGTAACCCTCGTTCCCTGAAGGAGGGAACGGAGACGTACGTCCCGTCGCCACAGTTGCTGTACCATCACTGCAGCGGCCGAGTCACTAGTTCGGCTCCTCAGTGAAAAACAAATGTGCGCTGCATCCGCTTCCGCTTTATACCCGCGATGCGGGGCGGAGCGCGAGATGCAAATCTCGCACGCCAATGGCCATTGGCCCGTTCTCTATACACTCGAAGCTGATAGGGGCTCCCAGAAGTGATCCCAATTCGTCGGTGACGTCCGACGTACGTCTCCGTTCCCTCCTTCAGGGAACGAGGGTTACATACGTAACCGAGACGTTTTCTTTGAGACTGTGGTCCCAGCTCTCTTCAGGTCATTGACCAGGTCCTGCTGTGTAGTTCTGGGCTGATCCCTCACCTTCCGCATGATCATTGATGCCCCACGAGGTGAGATCTTGCATGGTGCCCCAGACCGAGGGAGATTGACCGTCATCTTGAACTTCTTCCATTTTCTAATAATTGCGCCAACAGTTGTTGCCTTCTCACCAAGCTGCTTGCCTATTGTCCTGTAGCCCATCCCAGCCTTGTGCAGGTCTACAATTTTATCCCTGATGTCCTTACACAGCTCTCTGGTCTTGGCCATTGTGGAGAGGTTGGAGTCTGTTTCATTGAGTGTGTGGACAGGTGTCTTTTATACAGGTAACGAGTTCAAACAGGTGCAGTTAATACAGGTAATGAGTGGAGAACAGGAGGGCTTCTTAAAGAAAAACTAACAGGTCTGTGAGAGCCGGAATTCTTACTGGTTGGTAGGTGATCAAATACTTATGTCATGCAATAAAATGCAAATTAATTAATTAAAAATCATACAATGTGATTTTCTGGATTTTTGTTTTAGATTCCGTCTCTCACAGTTGAAGAGTACCTATGATAAAATTACAGACCTCTACATGCTTTGTAAGTAGGAAAACCTGCAAAATCGGCAGTGTATCAAATACTTGTTCTCCCCACTGTACATGCTTGGTTTCAGTCAGACTTGGCTGTTGGCGAAGCTGCCCTACAGTTAAACCCTGCTCCATTTTGTTGCTCTCATTCCTGACACCTCAAATGGCCAGCTCAATGAAAAGTTATGAGACTGATCGCTCCAAATCGCTGTCAGTGTGAACAGCCCTTTCGCTAAACTAACCTAACTCATGGTTGACATCTTCCAGTCAATGAAAAAGCCTGTTTAATGAAGATCCGAGAGGTCGAGACATGTACATACACTGCCGTTCAAATGTTTTTTGATCGGTAAGATTTTTAATGTTTTTAGAAGAAGTCTCTTATGCTCACCAAAGCTGCATTTATTTTATTAAAAACACAACAACAACAAAAAAACAGTAATATTGTGAAATATTATTAAAATGTAAAATAACTGTGATCAAAGCTGAATTTTCAGCATCATTACTCCAGTCTTCAGTGTCACATGATCCTTCAGATTCTAATATGATGATTTGATGATCAAGAAACATTTATGATTATTATCAATGTTGAAAACGGGTTTTTTTTAGGATTTGTAGCAACTTATAATGTAATAACTACACATAATGTAAAAACTGCACATAATGTAATAAGTATTACATTATTATTGTAATAAAATGTTCATAATGTAATAACTTTCTCAAAATGTAATAAAATCTTGAGCTCATAATGTAATATTTTTTTTTACATTGAGAAATTAATTACATTATAAACTCACCAAAACATTGTCATATTTTCATTATTGTAATAGCTTTTAAAACATAAAAAATATTAGTATTCCCTTACAGTACATTTTTAAAAATCAAATTCCAGTCTTAAACTACCTGCGAAATGCAATAGATTTAAATATTCATGCTATTATTATTATTATTATTATTAAACAAAGCAATGGTACTTTTAAAATGTACTGTTAAGGAATACCAATGCTTTATGTTTAATAAACATATAATAATAATAATAATAATAATAATAATAATAATAATAATTGTATGAATATTTAAATGTTGCATTTCGCAGGTAGTTTAAGACTGCTTTAGATTTTTAAAAATGTACTGTAAGGGAATAATAATTTTTTTTATGTTTTAATAAACTATTGCAATAATGAAAATATGACATGTTTTTGGTGAGTTTATGTAATAATTTTCTCATATTGTAAATTTTTTTTATTACATTATGAGCTCAAGATTTTATTACATTTTGAGAAAGTTATTACATTATGAACATTTTATTATAATAATAATGTAATACTTATTACATTATGTGCAGTTATTACATTATAAGTTGCTACAGGATTCTTTGATGAATATAAAGTTCAAAAGAATAGCATTTATCTGAAATAGAAAACTTTTGCAACATTGTACTACCGTTCAAAAGTTTGGGGTCAGTAAGAATTTTTTTTTTTTTTTTTGGGGGAAAAACTTAAAGAAATTAATATATTTATTCAGCAAGGATGCATTAAATTGATCAAAAGTGACAGTAAAGACATTTGTAATGTTACAAAAGATTCTATTTAAAAATAAATGCTGTTCTTTTGAACTTTCTATTCATCAAAGAATCCTGAAAAAACCTGTTTTTAACACTGATAATAATCATAAATGTGTCTTAAGCATCAAATCATCATATTAGAATGATTTCTGAAGGATCATGTGACACTGAAGACTGGAGTAATGATGCTGAAAATTCAGCTTTGATCACAGGAATAAATTACATTTTAAAATATATTCACATAGAAAACAGTTATTTTACATTTGAATAATATTTCTCAATATTACTGTTTTTTTTTTGTATTTTTAATAAAATAAATGCAGCCTTGGTGAGCATAAGAAACTTCTTCTAAAAACATTAAAAATCTTACCGATCAAAAACTTTTGAACGGCAGTGTATAGCCTTTTTTTCATCATGACAAGGATATGACAAGTCTCCTGTGTAGACTGTCAGATGTTTGAGAAGGTCTGTTAACTGGAAGCATGGCGTTACTTTGACAGAAGCATGATGTTGCTCTGTATGTGGCGTCCGTATCTAGTGGAGCTGAGTGACACTCTTCATGGCTCAACAGTCGACACTGATAATGAGGGGCCGTCACCTGCCTTCAAAACCTGCAATTACACCTACAGCATCTTTCACACACTCTCACTCTACACTGCACTCTCTCTTACTTTAACAATCTACTCCATCCTGTTATTTAGGTGCAAAAATGCTAAAAACCCACAGACAGCATCTAGGGCACTTATGCACTCATATTTTCTTTTCTTCTATCTGCTAATTATAGCTGTCAATTGTGGTCAGTTGTGATAGACTACACCATATATTCCCAATGTGCAACGGTAAGTCTACAAAACGGGTGCCTTTTGTGTTCTTCATTAACATATGTGACCCTGGAGCACAAAACCAGTCATAAGTCTCACGGGTATATTTGTGGCAATAGCACACAATACATTGTATGGGTCAAAATTATCCATTTTTCTATTATGCCAAAAATCATTAGGATATTAAATAAAGATCATGTTCCATGAAGATATTTTGTAAATTTCCTACCGTAAATATATTAAAAATGTATTATTATTAGTAATATGCATTGCTAAGGACTTAATTTGAACAACTTTAAAGGCGATTTTCTCAATATTTAGATTTTTTTGCATCCTCAGATTCCAGATTTTCAAATAGTTGTATCTCGGCTCCTATCCTAACAAACCATACATCAATGGAAAGCTTATTTATTCAGCCTTATAGATGATGTATAAATCTCAATTTCAAAAAATTGACCCTTATGGCTGGTTTTGTGGTCTAAACAGTGACTACGTTTACATGTGCACCAAAAATGCGATTATTTCTAATAATCAGAGTAAGGTCTTAGTCGCAGTTTACATGACACAAGGATAACTCTTCCCTCCAGTTTACATACAATTTTCATTATTCTGATTATTCGCTAATAAGTACTTTGGTCAGAGCGGTAATAATGCGATTAAGGTGTTTACATGCTTGTTTATTGCGATTAAAATCGTCGTACGCCACATAGTTTAATGCGAATATGGTTACTACGATTATGAGCTTAATCGCATTAGTTTGATCAAAGTATTGCGTTTACATGAGGTAAAGTTTAATCGCATTATTGCCAAAATCCCATTAAAATCGCAATATGAGGGTGCATGTAAACGCACTGAATGACTTTAACAATAAACACACTGTAAAAAATTTCAACCTATTTCAGCTTAAAAACTTAAGTTCATTTGCTGCCTTAAATTTTTAAAGCAACTTAAAAGTACAAGTCATTTCAACTCACTATATTACAATTTACATTCAACTGACTTACAATTTTGAGTTGAATCTTGTATAACTTAAATGAAAAAGTTGAAAAAACTTATTTTTCCATCATTATATAGGTATATGTCGATTTTTTCTCAACAAAGCGTGAGTAATGTTATTATTAAAAAAAAAAAATGTATTAAAAAAATCTTTTTAATATTTTTTATAATAACTTTTTCTCGCTACATTAGTAAATATACCCATTTTGGGAAACAAATATCTAAATATATAATATTTTTATATAGAAGTAATACTTTTTAATTACATTTTTTGTTTACATTTATTTCATTTAAATATTAAAAAACAATTAATTAAAGGTGCACACATTTTTGGTTCAAAAATCAATGCACCATCAATCCTTCTTCAAAATCATGTCTTACCCTGTTGCACTATGGTAAGCCCGTTATAAGTGTTTATAATTTAGACCAAGCGAGATGCTTATCACTCAAAATTGCGGACTTACGTCACTCGTCCGTGCATGTCTCGTCAAATCAGTAAATAAATAGAGAAAAGTTACAAGTATTGTAACGCATTACTTTCCATAAAAAGTACTTTTTTAGGGAGTAATGCAATATTGTAATGCATTTCTTTTAAAAGTAACTTTCCCCAGCACTGGACTTGTTGCTGTCAACCCTGTTACAATTTTGAAGGAATATTAATATTTAATACCTTTAGCTTGAACTGGCACAATGCCATTCAGTAACACTTAAAGACATTCTATGTGTCATAATGGAAATGTAACAGAGAGGCTTGCTAATGTGTCTGAGGAACACCGTCACCCTCATCCAGATCTGTGTGTCCTCTGACTGGATGGGGAAATGCCAAAGAATAATCAAAGGTGTCAGATGCCAGTTTAATTTGAAGCTGCAGTTATAAATCCTCTCACATTGTTAATGATTTCCCAGTATAGCTAGTGTAGTGTCATCCTAATGTCCTCCAGAAATAACTAACATGCAGGTGTGCAGCACGGTTAATGTCCTGCACAATTATGAGATGTTACACAAGATTGTGACTAATTTGCAGCTGCATTAATAATTGAATCAGTGCTGTGATGTGATTTTACTCTTACTCTGCTTTTTAATGAAAGATCCATAACGGATATAGCTGAAGCAAAGATACATGCACAGAACCGCCACTGGTTCTGGTACCAACACAGAGCTGTTTTCACAATGTCTGATCTGTTGCAAGAAAGTATTGTTGGTGAATATAGTCTATTAATAACAAATAATCACTTTTGGTCAGGGATAAGATTTTGTGAATTATTCTACTTTATGATGCTGAAAACTATATCACCTGATCATCTTTGTTTCTGGGTTTCTTTGCAATAAATTATGTGTTTCGGTAAACACTGTTACAAAGACCAAGCGTCAAACTGCCCAACTAAAGGAAACACTGATCCCCATAATGGTGAGCAAACATTTTCAATAAAATATCAACATCTAAACCTCTGTTGATCCTCAATAAGAACTTCTGTAGATCAATAACAGAAATAAACTCAATCTGGTTAGTAATGTGTGAAGCTGGTAATGCTGTTTGTGGAGTTGTTTAATCCTCCTCTGCTGAGATCTTCAGAGATTTAATGTCTTCTTTTATCTTCAGTTGATTTCATCTAAGGCTGTGGCTGAAGTCAGTTGTAGTTCTTGTGTTTCTCTTTCCTTCAGTGATTCTGCTTGTTATCATCAGGTGTTCATCACTAATGCTCAATCGTCACTTAATTAATCACTCAATTATAAAATTACTATCCAGTTATCATGCTGTGAACTAGAAATTTTCTCTAACTCATTCAGTTCTGTTTCTGTCATTGTGTCCACATAACTTTCGGTACTATTTGAGTGCAACAAACATGTTACATATTATATGCACTTATTATAGTAATGACAGTAAATTATGCATAATTGCAAGCAACTAACTCTAAACCAAACCAAACCCTATAACCCTATAGTAAGTACATGTAGTTAATTATTATTACTCAATACTTAAATATATAATTACACTGTAACAATGACACTTTAAACTAAATTGTAACCCCAAACTCTAACCCTTTAGTAAGTACATGCTAATTAATATTACTCAGTACTTATTTGTGTAACTACATTGTAACAAGGACACCTTAAAATAAACTGTAGCCCCAAACCCTAACCCTATAGTAAGTACATGTTAATTATTATTACTCAGTACTTAAATATATAATAACATTGTAACAATGACACCTTAAAATAAAGGTCACACAGTTTGGGGAACACATATTCACTATTAACTACGACTTTTGCCTCAAACTCAAGCTTATAATAGTTAGTAAGGTAGATGTTGAAGTGGTTAAATTAGGTATTGGGCAGGTTTAGGGAATGTAGAATATGATCATGCAGAATAAGGCATTAATATGCGCTTTATAAGTACTAATAACTAGTTAATAGTGAGAATTTGTCCCCAAACTAAAGTGTTACAGTACCTTTCACTTCTATGTATTTCTATGTACAGTATTAAAGCAGAGATACAATGCACTTCTTTTGTACATACATGTTGTTCTGTGAAACTAAATTATCACAGCGTTCATATTTGCAGCAACCAAGGTTGGATAAGACTCCAAATAAACACAGTGAATAAATATGTTCACATATAGGAAAAGTTCCCATTGAGCCGCGTCTCTGTTATTATATTATTACAATAGTATGTGTAAATTATGGTTACACTTTATTTTAAGGTGTCATTGTTACAGTGTAATTATATATTTAAGTACTCAGTAATATTAATTAACTACATGTACTTACTATAGGATTAGGGTTTGGTTGAGGGTTAGTTGCATGTAATCATGCATAATTTACTGTTATTACTATGGAAAGTACATGTAACATATGTAACAATGACACTGTAAAATAAAGTGTTACCTAAATTATAATAGTATGCATACTATTAATATACAATTTTCAATGGTATGTGGAAAATTAGATATAATTACAGTGTAATAACACGTATGTACACCATACATAAATACGCAGTACATTTTAAGCTATGCACACAATAGTTAAAGACACCATATTTTGTAAAGTCTGTACATATATAATGCACTTTCAGTATTTCTTGACTTTATATATTGTCCAATAACAATAATGCATTATTGTGAATCTGTTCTCTCATGCATATATTTATATAAGGATTGAACATTGAGCATTTCAGTAGCATGTTTCTCTTTAAGAAATAGTAAACGTTCAAACACAGAAGAGTTATCATGTGCTGCCCCCTATTGGAGATCTCTTGTAAGTGAGCTCTACCCCTGCATGCAAGCCCACACACTAGTGCACTTCAGGACGTCAGCAGTGCAGTGAAACAAGAACAGACTCTTTCAGTGAGTGACTGGAGCAGCATTACTCTGCGGCGTGATCTAGTGTGTCATTCGTTCAGGATGCACATGAAACATGCTCAGGAAACCTTCTATAATCTATAGAAGGCCAATGCAGATCACAAACAGCCAAAAGATCAGCACCTGTCCTTTAGCTCCTGTGCTCTGCCTATTTACTAACAACTGCAGTGCTTATGGTGTGTGTGAGTGTGAAGGGGGTCTGTGATTATTTGATAGATTTAACTATTATTTGATACGTTTAGCTTTTTTGTTATGTGTAATATAATGGAAAGTAACTTGTAAAATACAAGATTAATTTTGGATTGCAATATCATCCAATTGGCATGTCCCGTTCATCACTGTTGCTATATAATGGGTATATAATAGGGGTGTTGTGGTACATGTATTCGTCCCGAACCGTCACGGTACGGTGCATACAGTCAGAAGACGAATACAGTCAGTCACAGGCGATCCACACTCCAACCCAGAAGGGTGCGCTCATGGTAATGCAACGCTGTTTGCTAATCACCACAAGAGGAAAAAGAGCAGAAGAAGAGACGATCTATGCACCAACCCAGAACAATGCTGTGCTCGAAATCGCCCCCCTCATTCTCTATTCCCTACATTACTCCACTAATATAGTCCACTTGAAGGAGTGAATTAAAACGAGTGAGTGAATTCGGACACTGAGTGCGCCAGAAGGGCTGCCGCTTTTGCATAGTTTGTGCTGTTTAATAATCATTTAAAACGTAGCAAACAGGCCGCTCCAGTAGTAATGAAAAGATTTACCTTGAACTCTGCCATGGAACTAGCATGTGTAACCCTTAATTAAAAGGGTCATGAATTGAGAAATCAACTTTTCCTTGAGCTTTTTATTTATATAAAAAGCTTTTGATATATAAAAGGTCATGGTAATATAAGAATATCCTGTAAGTTTCGGAGCTGAAAACTTCCTTGTTAGTCAAAGAAAAGCTTTTATTGACAGCTGGCTCATCAAAAGAGAGATCTGCGAATTTGCCTCCCTGTGACGCCAGAGAGCAGCGAAACGCCACCTCAACAGAAGAAGACCAATGCCTAATTCTGTAGCCCCGCCCACCGACTCGCGCATGACATGTAAAAGGTAAATAACACAGGCCTACGTGGCACTCGGATCGAGCTACCAAGCAATAAACATGCCGTTGAAGATTACAAAATATTGTGCAGTGCCTGGTTGTGGAAGAACACAGTCGCTGCATGCGCTTCCTTCAGTTTCCAATATTAGGAATGCGGTTGAGCTTTATTTTTAATGAAGTTCTAGCTCACGTGGGTGATTCGTTTGTAAACAAGAGACTGGATTTGCAGACAGAATGAGATTAAAAATGATGCTGTGCCTTCTATATTGGATCCGACAGGAATGGTGCAACACACTTATGTGAGTAAAAAATGTTTTTATATATATATTCATTTGATATCTACTGATTATGTGTACGTGTCTAACTAAACATAATTAACGATAACTTCCACGCTGTCACAGGCTGGAGTATCCTTTGTATTTGAGGTGTTGTTGGTTCATTTTCCTGCGATTCTGGATCAGACTCAAACATGTATGGGCCAGGGCTCGCAAAATCGCAAGCCCGACGTCCAGGGGCTAATGTGTTTTCCAGTCGGGCTACCAAAATGTATCACCGGCCTGCCCGACAGGCTATCTTAAATAGTGAAATAACATTCCTTTCTTGATGTTCACTCTCTTGACTTGATATTTGAAGGAAAAATACAATCGCGGAACTTTTGAACATGCTGCAGTGCGCCATTGACCAACAGTGAAGTGCAGTGAAGTTTTGCTGATGCATGTACTTGACTTGTGTGTGTGTGTGTGTGTGTGTGTGTGTTAGTGATGCGCGGTTCACGGTTATATCCACCGATCGGGCAGGCCAAGTATTTTCTAGCCGTTGAACGTACATCGGTTGTACATGTTATTACGGTGCATTGTGGGATTGAATGAGTGCACTCGATAACGTCCACTATGGTTTCGGACACCACTACTAATGGCGGTCCCCTCAAATAATGCCCTATTTAAGGGTATAGGGGGCGATTTCGGACATAGCCCAAGAGTTTAAATGGCACGCAAGAGCTTGCTAGTAGCCTATATGCTGAGTTTCCATTCATTTTTTTGACACGCTCCACTAACTTCACAAAATGGAAACCGGGACAGCAGAAAGAGGCATCCTGTTTGTTTTCTTTATTTTACGGAAGCACAATGTTTTGTTTTTATTGTGAGTGTCACAAATAAAAACAGACCCTTTTCGAAGTTTCGAATGATGTCTTACTCTCATCTGTATGACCATAAATGACGGCGCATTTTAAGTTGTTTCCGCTGTTATAATGAGACAACATGTTTTGGCATTGTGCCAATTTGTGTCGTGGAAGTCTCAGTAAAGTCCAGTGTCCTGGAAATGGGAAGCCGCAGGTGCCGTTTCACTCGAGAGATGCTTTTTAGTTTTGTAGCTGATTGTGACCAAATACCATTTGTTTTTTTATCAGCCCTTCAAAAAATAGTAGGCTATACTGCACAAACTAGAGGACTAAATGCCGTTAGGTGGAGCAAACTGTAATTTGCACTACTGTCTGTTCAAAATAAATGAAAAGAAACCTAGCACTGGGGATTTGTTGCTTTTTTTGTACCGAACTTGTATCAAACCGTAACCCCAAAACCAAGGTACGTACCGAACCTTGACTTCTGTGTACCGTCACACCCCTACTATATAAGATAAATTAGAGCTTAAATAATAAATTGCTGATCTTTACCATTCCTTCACAGCTTTGAAATCACCTCCTTCACTGATCAGAGGTCAGATATAAGGGATGTTGATTTGAACAATAAAGAAAGAGAGCAAGAGACTGCGTGTGAATAGTGTAAGTGAAAGCGAATAGAAACCTGAAAGAAGTTGGATTGCATCTTTGTTAGTAAATCTGATTTCTTTGTTGCAGCCTGAGCCACACAAATAATCAGAGAGAGTGACTTGTGATATTCTACGATGGACAGATAGAGACAGATGAGAGGCGAGCAGGCTACCTTCAGCAGGTGGAAATTGAACTGACAGGCCTATAAGAGGGAAAAAACTGGCACGTTAGTCGGCTAACTGAGGACTGAAAAGACAGAGCAGATCTTTTCTCTTCAGAAAGGCAGGAGACAAATGTCACTAAACAGGGAGAGAGGATCAGTCAAACCAACAGTCACAAACTAATCACTTACTCTCAGACAAATGACACAAGCATTGACAAAAGAAGATGGCATACAGAAAGAAGTTATTTCTATTTAGCCTTACAAATACAGGGCCCTACTTTAAGGATCTGAGCGCATGGCGCAGGTGCACTTAGGGCGTCCAAATCCACTTTTGCTAGTTTAACGACTGAAAAAACGGTCGGCGCGCCAGACGCATTATCTAAAAGGGTTGTGTCTAGTCTCTTAATGACCTCTTAATGACTCTCTTAACCATGGCGTATTCGCTATTTACATGGAGGAAAGACTGAACGCTTTAGACCAGGTTTGTGTTGGTCAATGGCGCAGACGTTTTCAGTTCCTCAAAATAGCAATGCGCCAACAACGCACCTGAACACACCTGGTTTTCAGTCCAGACGCCCATGGGCGAACAGATGGCGCCAGGGCATTTGCTATTTAAACAACGTGACGCTGGATGTGAAAATGATAACTGCGTCGGTCTGAAACTAGCAAAAAACACTTGTGTCGCACCTGGCATCACATTGCGCCGGGTGTATGATAGGGCCCATAAAGTGTAAAGCCTCACTGATAAATCATCTGAATCGTTTTGTTTGTTGTAGATCCATTGCAAGTTTGCTGCAAATATAGATTTTGCATAGGTAGTCCAAAACTTATAAACAAATGTAATGAACTGTTAATTGGCTGTTACCCTTGATACCCAGAGAGAGAGAGAGAGAGAGAGAGAGAGAGAGAGAGAGAGAGAGAGAGAGAGAGAGAGGTGAAACACACAAAGACTGTTGGAGGTGAAAAAACGAAACAAAAACAATTTGAGAAGTTTCCAGAAAGAGAGACACAGACACAGAGATATAATACTCGTATAATAAGTAAACACTTGACAAAAAAATCTCAGCGCCTGCCGTATCCCTGGCATCCCTCAGCATCCCACCAAACAGCATGGAAACTTTGGAGACCCTACCCAAGGCTTTGGTCTTTGAGAGTCACAATCTAATCTAAACCGTATTTGTGTGTCCACAGGTTAACGTCAGCAGACAAACTGTGATGCAGCACTTCTGTTATTTGTCCTGAATGAATGTTTTTGAAGAGCTGCGGAGAGAAACATTGACTCTCACCTCAAACTTGTGCCGCAGCTCCAGGTTAATGTCACTCTCCTCCGGGATGGGCACGTTGTAGTACTCACCCTCCTCCTGGTTTAACATCTTATACCTGTCAGACACCACAGAATGTCACATACATCTGAAACATCAAAGAAATACCCATATATTACCATGGTACAGTGCAAACAAAAGCGTGGTACAGTAATAGTAGCGTGCTTTTTTAGTCAAGTCACCTTTTTTTTATATAGCTAGTTTCAAAGCAGCTTCAGAGTGATAACCAGGAATCAATGATGCAAACTTCATCAAATATGAGACAAGTTTCAATTGTTCTAGTGTTGCTATTCAGCTCAAGTCAGTTCCGTGTTGATTAATTTCAGTTAATTATGAAACTAAGTCAAATCAGTCATCGTCCAACTCAATTCAGTTCAAGTTTGGTTCTCATCTAAACGTCAAATTGATAATATTACTGAATATTAGGTGTCTTTTGAACCCAAACTAAGCAAGCCAGAGGTGGCAGTGGTAAGGTGACAGAAATTGAGAAAAAAAACTATTTAATAAAGATACACAGATCAGGCATAACATTATGATCACTGACAGGTGAAGTGAATAACACTGATTATCTCTTCATCACGGCGTGGGATATATTAGGCAGCAAGTTGATGGGTTAGAAGCAGGAAAAATGGGCAAGCATAAGGATTTGAGCGAGTTTGACGAGGGCCAAATTGTGATGTCTAGACGACTGGGTCAGAGCATCTCCAAAACTGCAGCTCTTGTGGGGTGTTCCCGGTCTGCAGTGGTCAGTATTTATCAAAAGTGGTCCAAGGAAGGAACAGTGGTGAACCGGCTACAGGGTCATGGGTTGCCAAGGTTTATTGATGCACGTGGGGAGCAAAGGCTGGCCTGTGTGGTCCGATCAAACAGACGAGCTACTGTAGCTCAGATTGCTCAAGAAGTTTTTGCCCATTGCTTACACACTAAAACCAAATGCTTAGACCAAAGCCTCAATACCTAAACTTCTTGTAGCACACCTTAAACACAGTGTAACCATAGCTTAAACACATTGTCAACTTTGCACTTTGTTTGCAATTCTGTAACACACTTATTGCAAAACACTACACACGTTTTCTTACATTACACACTTTGTTCAAAAACGAAATCAGCTGTTATCATTGGGAAAACACTCTGTTTAAAATGCAAAACTCATCTGGCAATTGTAGGCACTTACATACACACCTGAAAACACTTGCACAGAAAACAGTACACCAATCGGTCTGAGCCTTAGCACTACAAATAGGCCTCAGGTAAGCCATTTTGAGAACTTTGCAAGCATGGAGGCAATGAGAGTCAGAGTAAGAGGAGGACAAAGAGAGAGAGGAGTCGGACGTGGAAGAGGACGAGGACAAAGACGAGGACCAGTGCGGAGACATGTATCAGATGACATCAGGGCTACTCTGGTGGACCATGTGATAAATCATGGCCTGTCCACGAGGGAGGTTGAGCAAAGAGTCCACCCTAACCTTAGTCGCTACACAGTAGGCATCGATAATAAGGACATTCCGACTGGAGAACAGGTATATCTTCAAGTTTCTACTCCAGACTGTACCTACTGTATGTGTCACATGATTCTTTATCATATTACAGTATTACTGTACTAACTGTACTATACAAAAATGGGTAGTGCTGTGAAGTATATGTAAAGGAATACCATTGTGATGTTACAGTACTGTGTACAGTTTGAAAGTACAGTATGTGAAAAAGAACCTAACCAATGACATCTTATAGTGGCATTTTCTACAGAATGGTTGGACGACCTCCTCAAGGTGGAAGGGAACAGCTCTTCACTCAACAACAAGAGCTTGCCATCATTGAAATGGTGCGAGAAAATAATGCAATCCAACATCGTGAGTTGCAACAACGCATAATTGCAAATAGAAATGTATTCAACAATATCAACAGGGTCAGCATTTCTACACTAAGTCGCATCCTACAGAAACATAACTTCAGAATGAAGTAGCTGTACAGGAACAGTGTCAGGGTCAAGGATCTGCGCCATGATTATGTGCAGGTATGTGTCACTTTACTTTACTACTATATTTACATACTATATATTGTGATGTGGGAATGAGGGTTTATGCTGCCACCTGCCCTGCCTGTTGCTTGTAGTTTTTGTCTATACTGACCCAACCCAGCCCCTACTTGTGTGAAAATATAGACATTGTAGTTACTGTATGTGTTTTCAGTAACACTATTCGATATTTTCTGTTACAGACAGTTCTGGATTTTGATGCCGCCGAACTGCCATATGAGTTCATCTACGTGGATGAGGCCGGCTTCAATCTGGCCAAAACCAGGCGTCGGGGCCGTAACGTAGTTGGACAAAGGGCTGTTGTAAATGTCCCTGGGCAGCGTGGGGGAAATATCACCTTGTGTGCTGCAATTAGTGTCCAAGGAGTCCTGCACCACCATGCCACTCTAGGTCCCTAAAATACAGGACAGATCATTGCATTTCTAGATGCACTACATGCAGTTGTGCAGGACAGACCACAGCAGCCCAGGTTTGTTGTCATCTGGGATAATGTTAGTTTCCACCGGGCTGCTCTGGTCCGAGATCAACAACCATAACCATTTCACACTTTTATACCTGCCCCCCTTACAGCCCCTTTCGGTGGAAAGTATATGATCGGCAACCACACGCCCGCATGACTCTTCTGCAAGCAATGGAAGAGGCATGTGGACACATTGAGGTGGGATCAATCCAAGGGTGGATTCGGCACACAAGGCGATATTTTCCCCAATGCCTAGCCCGCGAGGACATCGCCTGTGATGTTGATTAGGTCTTGTGGCCAGATCCGAACAGAAGGCGGGATCCATAAGCCCCCCCAAACCCAAGTGCTATGTCTGATTGGCTTGTGTGTAGAGTTTTGACATAATGAGCCAAATTCTACAAAAAGTGTGTAAGCAATAGGCAAAAACTGTAATGCTGGTTCTGTTAGAAAGGATACACAGTGCATCGCAGTTTGTTGCGACCAACACAATATTATGTCATAATGTTATGCCTGATCGGTGTATATGCGTTTATTTATAGCATAAAGGTAAATAAAACTCTGCAAGGCATAAACCAAACCAATATGCGTTAAAATGCTTGAGTGCAGCCCCTGAATGACTGAATAACTGAACACTGTCATTTGTTGTTTTCTGGCTTTAGTAACAGAGACTGAACTTCCTGTTGTCATAAATATGACATCACAAAGCGGATCTGGTGTGTGTGAGAGAAAGTGTGTGAGAGACAGTGTGTGTGAGAGAGAGAGACTGTGGAGGGTGTGTGTGAGAGAGAGAGTGTGTGTGTATGTGTCTGAGTGTGTGCATGTGTGTGTGCGTGAATGTGTGTGTGTGTGTGAGAGAGTGTGCGTGTATGAGAGAGAGTGTGTGTGTGTGTGAGTGTCTGAGTGTGTGTGTGTGTGTGTGTGTGTGTGAGAGAGAGTGTGTGTGTGTCTCCAATCCGATCTCAAGGCAATTTGTACGTATTTTACGAGGTGGCAAATTCGTATCAATTCGTACGAATGACCTCCCCCTAACCCCGCCCCTAAACCTACCTGTCACTGGGGTATAGACAAATCGTACAAATTCGTACGTGTGTGTGTGTGTGTGAGTGTGAGTGTGAGTGTTTCTCTCACATACACTTATTTGTTGTGAAGCGTTTTGCAGAGGAACCTCATGATGGCAAAAACGATTTTCTTACTCAGGATTTTTGTCCTGTTCTCCATTACAAATACCTAAACATTCTTAAGCAACATGACAATCATATTAAGTCTTGTTTTCTGAAAAATATCAGAATTAAGCGAATTTATTCTTAAAACAAGTAGAAATACTGTATATCTGTCAGTGGGGTAAGAAAAATAAAGCTAATTGAGGACACAGGAAACAGGAAATGATGTGGAGATTAGTGTGGTGTGTGGCTAAATGGTAACTCTTCCTATGTAAACATGGGATGTTTATTTGCAGTCCTAGCCAAGATTATTTTTCTTGTGCCACTGACAAATGTTTTAAGCATAAACTCACTTTACTTAATTTTGGTAAACCTTTCAGAAAACAAGACATGATATTTGTGTTAACAGTGTTGGTGTGTTTGACTCACCAGCCGCATACAGGAGCTTTGATGAGCTCAGACACACCAAAGGACATGGAGCCCATGAAGTCATTACGGGTGGTTCTGTCCCAATCCCACACTTCCACGGACAGACGCCGCTCCTTATCCGACACCTTTAACTTACTGCACACAAACACACACACATTAACCTGAGAAAACACATCTACAGTGTGTGTGTGTGTGTGTGTTTACTGCTGACAGACTCACAAGACGAAGGACTCGTTCCAGGTGGGGTTGAGCGAGGAGCGGATGGTCCGGGTCTTCTGTTTGGTCTCATTCTTGGGGTCTGGGATGAGTTTGAGCTTCACATACGGGTCCGACAGCCCATTGGGGTCCATGGGAATCAGATTTCTGGCCTCACCCACTGATTAATAAGAAAGAAATCAAAGTTTGAACTGGAATAACTCTTTCAATGTGACGTCAATGTGTTGACATGAAATATTAAAAATATAATTATACATAATAGTTATTATTGAAATTATGCACTACTGTCATCAAAAAAACATAATAAAAACCAGTCTTGAGTAAACACTATGGGCCCTATTTTAACGGTCTAAGCGCATGGCGCAGGTGCACTTAGGGCGTGTCTGAATCCACTTTTGCTAGTTTAACGATGGAAAAAACGGTCGGCGCACCAGGCGCATGGTCCAAAAGGGTCAAGCTCGCATTATCTGACTGTCAGCTGATCACGTCTACCTATAGGGATACGACATCTATCACAGCATACATATATAAGCTCCTTCAGTACTATCAGCTGCTATCACGTTTCTCCGGAGCTAATTACCCTCCTCCATCCCCAGCTCCTCCTCTCGTCAGTCAGGATTTGGTATTCTGATTCCCCTTGAATCAGACTAAATTCCCGAATTAGGTTGTACATTTAATATCGACATTAATGATATCTGCAATACATTATGTTGGTTCTGTTCTGTTTACCCTAGGGGGGTTTATCGCTGCCCAGAACAGAACCATACCGCCAGTCTAAAACTATATGCTAATTGTCTATCATCTTTGACGATAGTGGTCCTGACAAAATTTGGATTGGTGGTATGGTTCTGTTCTGGGCAAGAACTCCCTGTGCATCCATGCAGCCTAGCATGGATAAGAGCAGGGAGAGCAGCGATAACCCCCTTAGGGTAAACAGAACAGAACCAACATAATGTATTGCAGATATCATTAATGTCGATATTAAATGTACAAAATAATTCGGGAATTTAGCCTGATTCCAGGGGAATAAGAATACCAAATCCTGACTGGACGAGAGGAGGAGCTGGGGAAGGAGGAGGTTAAATGAGCTCTGGAGAACGCGATAAAGCTGCTGATAGTACTGAAGGAGCTTATATATGCATGCTGTGATAGACATCGTATTCCTATAGGCAGACGTGATCAGCTGACAGTCAGCTGATGCGAGCATGACTAACGTGACATGCCAGAACTGACACTACGGTTGATATTTAAAAATGTGTGTGTGCTGCTGCGCGTCCCTGTGTGTGTAATAAGCAGAGTGTATGCGCGTTGTGCACCGCCTATAGGGTCATATTACTAACACACCCTTTAAATAACACAAAAAATACTGCACTATTGACTTTAGACCAGGTTAGTGTTGGTCAATGGCGCAGTCGTTTTCAGTTCCTCAAAATAGCAACGCTCCAACAATGCTCCTGAACACACCTGGTTTTCAGTCCAGACGCCCATGGGTGAACAGATGGCGCCAGTGCATTTGCTATTTAAACAACGTGGAGCTGGACGTGAAAATGATAACTGCGTCGGGCTGAAACTAGCAAAAAACACTCACATTGCGCTGGGTGTATGATAGGTCCCTGTATGTTATCGAAAAACTTAATTTACTATGATTTTGCTGCATTAAAAACTGTAATGCGCTTACACTTTATTTTGATGGTCCCTATTAGATATTCTACTGACTACAAGTAACTTTGCAACTACATGTCAACTTTTTCTACTAATCCAAACCCTAACATCTACTAATACTCTAATGAGAGTTAGTTGACATGTAGGTGCAACGTTGCTTATATTCATTAACCCCCGGTTTCACAGACAAGGCTTAAGTCTAGTCCCAGACTAAAATGCATGTTTGAGCTGTTTTAACTGAAAGCATATCTTAAAATATGTCAGTGCCATTGTTTTGTCTCAAGATTCACACCAGTAAGGTTTTTTTCTAAGGCATGTTTATAAAAGCTACTTAAATGCCCTGAATTGAACTAAGGCCTAATCCTGGCCTAATCTAAGCCCTGTCTGTGAAACCAAGCCATAATGTCTAAAGGGGACCATCAAATTAAAGCGTAACCATATGGTATTTTGTGCTATGGTATTTTGGTGATAACTATGGTTACACACTGTGATAAAGTAAATGTCAGCCTTCAGTTAAATTTTGGGACAGTGTGTGGTTTTGAGGAACATGTGGACACAAGAAGAGCTGGATATTCCTGGATATATTTTGGATATGGTCAGATTTATCCACCGATGGACATATTTTTGTGTTTTATGAGGACTGTCCATAGATATAATGATTTTTATACAAACCCGATTCCAAAAAAGTTGGGACACTACAAATTGTGAATAAAAACAGAATGCAATGATGTGGAAGTTTCAAATTTCAATATTTTATTCAGAATACAACATAGATGACATATCGAATGTTTAAACTGAGAAAATGTATCATTTTAAGGGAAAAATAAGTTGATTTAAATTTCATGGCATCAACACATCTCAAAAAAGTTGGGACAAGGCCATGTTTACCACTGTGTGGCATCCCCTCTTCTTTTTATAACAGTCTGCAAACGTCTGGGGACTGAGGAGACAAGTTGCTCAAGTTTAGGAATAGGAATGTTGTCCCATTCTTGTCTAATACAGGCTTCTAGTTGCTCAACTGTCTTAGGTCTTCTTTGTCGCATCTTCCTCTTTATGATGCGCCAAATGTTTTCTATGGGTGAAAGATCTGGACTGCAGGCTGGCCATTTCAGTACCCGGATCCTTCTTCTACGCAGCCATGATGTTGTAATTGATGCAGTATGTGGTCTGGCATTGTCATGTTGGAAAATGCAAGGTCTTCCCTGAAAGAGACGACGTCTGGATGGGAGCATATGTTGTTCTAGAACTTGGATATACCTTTCAGCATTGATGGTGCCTTTCCAGATGTGTAAGCTGCCCATGCCACACGCACTCATGCAACCCCATACCATCAGAGATGCAGGCTTCTGAACTGAGCGCTGATAACAACTTGGGTTGTCCTTGTCCTCTTTAGTCCGGATGACATGGCGTCCCAGTTTTCCAAAAAGAACTTCAAATTTTGATTCGTCTGACCACAGAACAGTTTTCCACTTTGCCACAGTCCATTTTAAATGAGCCTTGGCCCAGAGAAAACGCCTGTGCTTCTGGATCATGTTTAGATATGGCTTCTTTTTTGACCTATAGAGTTTTAGCCGGCAACGGCGAATGGCACGGTGGATTGTGTTCACCGACAATGTTTTCTGGAAGTATTCCTGAGCCCATGTTGTGATTTCCATTACAGCAGCATTCCTGTATGTGATGCAGTGCCGTCTAAGGGCCTGAAGATCACGGGCATCCAGTATGGTTTTCCGGCCTTGACCCTTACGCACAGAGATTGTTCCAGATTCTCTGAATCTTTGGATGATATTATGCACTGTAGATGATGATAACTTCAAACTCTTTGCAATTTTTCTCTGAGAAACTCCTTTCTGATATTGCTCCACTATTTTTCGCCGCAGCATTGGGGGAATTGGTGATCCTCTGCCCATCTTGACTTCTGAGAGACACTGCCACTCTGAGAGGCTCTTTTTATACCCAATCATGTTGCCAATTGACCTAATAAGTTGCAAATTGGTCCTCCAGCTGTTCCTTATATGTACATTTAACTTTTCCGGCCTCTTATTGCTACCTGTCCCAACTTTTTTGGAATGTGTAGCTCTCACGAAATCCAAAATTAGCCAATATTTGGCATGACATTTCAAAATGTCTCACTTTCAACATTTGATATGTTATCTATATTCTATTGTGAATAAAATATAAGTTTATGAGATTTGTAAATTATTGCATTCCTTTTTTATTCACAATTTGTACAGTGTCCCAATTTTTTTGGAATCGGGTTTGTACTACCCTACCCCTAAACCTACCCATCACACACACACACACACACACTAAATCTACCCCTAAACCTACCCATCACACACACACACACACACACACACACACACACACACACACACACACACACACACACACACACACACACTAAATCTACCCCTAAACCTACCCATCACACACACACACACACTAACCCTACCCATCACACACAACTTTCTGCATTTTTACATTTTCAATAAAACTCATTCTGTATGATTTATAAGCTTGTTTCCTCAATTTAGGACCCAACGTTGACACAAGCCCCCATGAGTCTGTGTGCATTCAGGTTGAAGTCCCCACTGGGATAGAAAAACATGAACACACACACACACACACACACACACACACACACTCAAACACACACACACACTCAAACACACACACACACACACACACACACACACACACACACACACACACACACACACAGGTGTTGTTGGGGGGGGGGTATTTTTATGTCATGTCATGCTGTTAATCACAGCACGACAGACAACACAACATTTGATACAGACAAACATGACACACAGACAAAGGGACAGACAAAAAGAAAATTAAAAACACATCTTGCATTTAATTTATTTAAGAGATCTAGAACAATTTTTCTAAACAGTGGCAAGCGGGGCTATTTTACCGCAGTGAATATTTAAAGCAAGCTTTTTCTTTTGCTAAATTATTCAACTGGCACTGTCGAAATAAATAAATAAAAATAAAACACAAAAAATTACAAACCTCTTTAAAAATGGACACACTGCACTGATATTAACAGCCAAAAGGGGGAGGCATGTCTCTTTCAGTCTTTCTCACAGAAACAGGCAAACTTAAACAGAGTTGAGTTTTTTCCAATCTGAGTGTTCAAATCATTGCTCGAATCTCTTAAGAAGCTACAGAATGCTAAGAAAACTCATAGCACAGGTCTGACAGTGAAAGTGATAGTGTCCATTAATTTGACTCTTCACATCGCCTACACTTGGTATCTGACAAAGAGACGTCAACCAGAATCAAGGTTTTTTCAGCGGCTGTTGCTTAGATACGACATCTATGAGGAGCGCCGCGCTCATCCGTTTGCTTTCTCTTGTTCTTCTGAGGGATTTTTTTTTAGTTTTGATGGAATAAGATCCATTGCTTATGATTCCAGCTCAATCGATCTTCTTGTGACTTGAAACTTGTCATTTGGAAATTACATAGCAAAGTTATCCAGAAAAACAGCCTGATTATGAAAACAGCATAATTAAATAAATCATACAAAACAACTGCATTTAATGTATTAAACTGTGTTTTATACTGTAAAGTTAGGGTTAATGATTTGAACAAACCCTGCAATCTCACACTGTGAATGATTCTTCAAATCCTTGTTGAGGAGAGGTGTGCTGTTACTTTACCAAGCAAACAATCTTACGATTTTCATTTGCCAGACAAGAAAACCATCTAGCAAACATCTGACAATGTTATAGCAACCACTGTAACGACACACACACAAAAAAAACACTAGCAATCACTAGGGTTGGGTATAATGTATTACTCATTGTTAATGTTAGTTAATGCATTAGCTAACGTTAACTAATGGGATCTTATTGTAAAGTGTTACTGAGTTATTTTTTGGCAGTGGCTATGTACACTAAGTAAAAATAGTATATATTTTTAACGATAGCTGCTATTTGCACTAAGTTTAAATAGAAATAGATTCTATTTACACTATGTAAAAACAACAGTATTTTCTTTGCAATAAGTGTAAATAGTAGTTAGATGCTATTTATACTTATAAATAGTGGCGGATACTATTAGCACCTCAGTGTTGTTGTACATTACACGGTATACAATAATAACAGAGTGTAAATTATTATATTTATTAAAATTATTAAATGGATGCCACCTTATTGGAACAATAAAGCCCTCCCTACACCTAACCCTAACTGATAAACACTATTATTAAACACGTCAGACACTTTATTTCCACTTTTCGAATATTTTCAAAATTTTTATTGAAAATAAATGCCTTTCCGATCTGATATGTGAGGGGGAAAGGGAGTAGAGCGAGTTCAGCAAAAGGCAGATTCGAACTCGGGTCGATTTGCGTCAAAACTTTCTTTCCCCTACACTATTACTACTATTGACAATCCAGCATCTTCCATAATTTTATCTGGCCTAACCAGACGTCAGTGGGCGGAGTTAGTGTAAATAGCCTCTGCCAACAAGGTGGGGCACTCTGTATTTTTCTTTCTAGTTGACCAATGAGCTATGCACCAAAGACTTTATATATAGAAAGACGGTGCACTCCGATTACTTATGAATGGGAGAAAAGGCAACGCCCAATATGGTGAATAAGCCCCGCCTTCTAAATGAAAGAGCCAATCATTGATTAGTAAAGTCATCGCGTCACTACAGCTCCTGTTAGAAGCTCCTGTTGCTATAGAAACAGGCAGTGTTCTGAGACGCGCGCTTAGGACTGCGCATGCGCATTAGCTTTGTCCAGGCTGAAAAATGCAGTTTTTTTTCATGATTCGAGCGTTTAGAAACAAAATTTATTAGACAGTTGTTGTCATTGGTGATTACAAATATGAAATTTAATCGTAAGCTTGGTGAACAGTTTTGGAGAATTTGATGTTTCCCTATTCAAAGAGATAGGAGCTGCACTTGGATGCCCGAGAGGCATTTCTAAGATGGCCGCCGAGTGAAATGACTTGTCTTAAAGGGACTCAATGGCTTTCCGGAGGTAACTGTAACATTACATGATATTCTTTACAAGCTGTTTTATTGACGTCTTTCCGTGGTTTAAACACTGCTTGAGCGATTACATGCGACATGATACGTTTCAGTATGTTGTCCTGTATCTTTCAACATACCTTCTGATGTTCATTCATGTTTATTTGGTGCTATAACTTAGTAGTAAAGAGGTGGAGATGATCGGTGGTTACTGCAAACTGTTACGCCACATTAAAGAGTGACAAAATTGCATTTATTGTTTGAATTTCTTGATAAAATGGAAAAAATCTGAAAGCTGGGACTTTGTTTCATCTCAAAAGTAAGCGCAAAGCTGGAAGGGAGGCGTGCTACAAATAATGTTTAGTGAAGTTTTGTTCACATATCAACAGAAAACAGCGTAGACTCAGATATTGATTGATTTTGGACCAGTTAATCAAAATTTGTTTAAAATTGATTACTCGATATTGTCAATCCAGCCCTAGCAAACACGTACATGTATCAACACTGTAAAAAATTACATGAACAATAAGTCATGACAACATATATTTTTACATTACTTCAACTCATCCAAATAAGTTAAGCCATTTTAAACTTTATTTTTTAAGTTATACGAGATTCAACTCACAGTTTAATGTAATTTAAGTTGAAATGACTTGCACAGCCAAGTTGATTGTACTTAAAAATTCAAGTTTTTTTTTAACTTTTTTTTTTTTACAGTGAACCACCAACAACACCCTACATTGCGGCGGCACATTTTGCACAAACCTAGCGATGAGGTCATTTACAGCTTCATAAATATTTCCTCTTACAGTTATTTATCTAGCGAGTATTATCGAGGTCTGGTGATTGGTGTTTTGCATCAGAATGTTTGGATGAAAGATGCAGCTGATAAAACTGATAAAATGAGATTTCCTCATTATTATGTTTACAATCAATGTTTTACCACGTTGGCCACATCATAAACTTCAGTAAATCATATCTTACTGATCTTGATGGGTGGCAGCATGAATTCCTGATGTAATCTTCAAAGGCTATTTTTACATGTGGTTTTCCATGGACGTTCAAATCGCACAAATAGCCTGAGAAATTCAGATGTGCTGTTACATAACGGCCAAATGTCCAGTGCACTGCATCCTGGGTAATCTGATAATGCAGTCAAATGAGCTTCTTCCCATTGTTTATCCACAAAACAAGAAAGGGTCAGCCAAGATTCCTCCGTCTGACTTCAGCCCAGAATAAACAAACTCGCATACAATAACAACAATAAATCTCAATCAAAACACTCAATCACATTTATATACTCTGTCCACTGGGAGTCTGTGCTAGATCGTTAACATGGGAGAAAATTCCTCTGAAAGCTTCAGTATGGGCACTTTTCTTGGTCAGTCATGTATATTAAATTACCCATATACAACACATGACACTGAAGACACTTTTAATGCCAACAATACTATGTATTTCCATAACTTTATCCTCCAGTTTGATATAATGCCTGGCAGCGAGAACAAAATGAGTCACAGATAAAACCACACAAAAGTATGTAGTGAATCCCAACTTGCAGCCAAATATCACCCACAGTCATCGCTTTAAATAATAACCAAGACATTTCTATCCTCCGTGTGGAGTGACATGCACATCTTTGGGCAGTGACGACTCTTAACTGTTATACAGTTTCCAGAATCCAGAGAGGCCGACGCCGATGAGACTGAGCCGCACCTCAGGCGGGACCCACAACAACACTTGAGCCCTCCGTTACAAATGGGATCCATGAGGGAAGTGCTGATAGGGACCACCAACACGTCTAGCTGAAGCCATCGCCTTGGGGAGGTTATATAATAAAACCCTCAAAGAAGACAAAGACTCCAGAAGTTCAGGCCTACAGAGAGCGTTCAGACCCAGTCTCATATGCAAACTGCCAACTTTGAAATTCAGACCAGAAGAAAGGAAAAATGTGACACACGAAAGGTCTATGACAAATATACTCCTGTTACTTATATATGCTTTCAAATTATATATTATAAAGAGTTCAGACTGTACTGTAGTAGAAAGGGTTCAACTGCATTTCATTATTTTTTTTATTATCTCTATGTCCATGTGATTCCTGTTCCTTCACTTCTTGACTAGCGCCACTAATGCCCTGGATTTAGGGTCCCCACACTTTTCGGTCAATTAATTTTCATGATTTTTACATGATCTTTCCAAAAAATTTGGCTAATGAATAGGGATGTAACGATTCATTCGGAGCCGGTTGAAAATCGGTTGAGATGTTAAACGAATCGCAATACACGTTTTAAACAGCAGGGACGCTGAAACCATATACTGCCACCTCGCTTTACAGGTACGATAACAACAAGCAAGTTGTAGCTAGCGTTACGGACTGTATGTGCACACTGGTGCGAAGAAGAGTGAAATCAGTGAATGTTTTCAGTTCATTCATATGGAAGTTGAGCGCGAGCGCACCTGTGTGCACGCGCTGTCAAACAGAAGCATGGCGACGGCAAGCGCGTAGTTTACGTTGACTCATTCAAATCGGAGGTGTGGCGGCATTTTGACTTTCCGAAGACTAATAATCACCACAGTGAGAGGCTCCAGTCACCTCCGTCTGCTTGTAAAAAGATAATAGGCCAAACCACACTGACCGGCGGATTTGCAGCCCCACTCGCGGCGTCGAGGGCGATTGCCACAGAGATCACAAGGTGCATCAGTGTTTTCACAGCGAAAGTGTTTTAAAATTTTAATTGAGTTATTATTTGACATAAAATATATATTTAAATTTTACAAAGAAATATGCAGAATTCTGTCTGAGAAATAAAAGGACACTTTCATTTTAAAATTTGCCTTAAATCCCATTTTGTTAAAAAAAATCGTGAGAAAATCGTATCGTGAAATTAATATCGTGAATCGTATCGCATCGTGAGTTGAGTGAATCATTACATCCCTACTAATGAATCATTCAGACCTATTGTGTACGTTTTTAACAATTCAATGAACAGAACTTAAAGGAACAACAGCATGCGCCAGTGCAAACCCTCTTTTGGCGTTAAAAATCTACTGTCAGGATTTACTAAATGCAGTGCAGTAAAAAATTAGCGCTGAAAAGCGTGGACAGGGTTATTTTTGCGGTTGATCTTATTGCATATGCATTTGTAGGAGTTTCCCTTTCAGACGCAAAAAAAAAACAAAATAAAAAACTTTCCCCAGTCGCAGTGCCAGTGAAACGCAGTGTCTATAAGAACAGTAAAATGATCACCAATATGACACTGGTAAGACACTTCCACAGTCGACAGTTTGTGTCAGTCCACAGTCCGAGTTTGAGACACTATACAGGCAGGAAGTTGTCACTCCCATGGGAAATTCAGCTCTCTGATTTACAGTAGGTATCTGGTACTCCACATCACAAGCAAGAGGAGAATGACCTGCTGACAAAATCAACATGAATTTCCATGCTGTTCAACACCAAAAAAATAAAAGAGTTGGTAGACCAAACTGCTAGTAATTCTTGTATCAAACACTCTTATTCTTAATATCTAATAATAAGAGTGTGTCACTATCAAAAACCTGTTCAAATGATGATCAACATTCAACCAGCAGGCTAATATCCAGCACTGAAAAGCACGGCTAAGGACGGAGATGATTACTAATTGATTGGTTTACTTGTGCACACCAGAGATCATTAAACCACTTTCCCATCAACCATGTGGACAGAACTTTGAAATCCAGAGGACTCAGGTCTGCACCAAAAGCATCCTATGAATGCATCTTAAAGTTTGAGGAAAAAGAGAAAACCCACCCTGCCTAAGCGTTGTTAATTTGTTTGTTCTGTGTTTTTTTGTTGTGTGCAGTACATGAGCACATGGATTCTGCTGTGTTCTTGGCTGGACAAATTTAATCAATTCACATCAGGGCAGTGAACTCACAAACCCTATGAAGAACCCAATCATATTCCTCACAGCTCCCGGCAGATGAACTCTCCAGACACAACAAACATACCCGCTCATGTTATAATACTTCCCTAGAATCCCACTAATGATTAGTTTAATGATCTGTAATCTAAAATGACAGTATTTTCTTATTATCATTAAAACAGGACTTTCCTTTTACTTTCTAAATAATCTGAGTTGGATGTACCATGTAGACACAATATTAAAACTATGAGACATTGTAATGTTCACAGCTGGCTGATAACCATGTTCTCCTGGCCAATGGACAGTAAGATCAATTTCAAAATCAATGGACATTCTTTTTCATGGATAATACACATTTAAATAACAATGTGCAAATTAAGTTAATTAAATTTCAGCATATTTGAGTACATATTTGTGAACATCAATTTTTTTCTACAATTAAACTGAATTCTTCTATATGTCACAGTTATGTTCTGTTTGCTCTTATTTTGACATTCTGTTCCGTTGTAGTTAGTTCCTGTTTCCCTACTCTGTTTAGTTTCGGTTTCCTTGGTTTCTGATTATGTCCTTGTTTGTTTCTGTTGTTACTTATGATTTGCACCTGTGTCTCGTTTAGTTCTCAGTGCATATATACTCCCTGCCAGCCTGCCACCAGGGCCATCCCGGAGGAGCGAACTATTGCCTGATAGATCAGTGGTCCATGCATCAGGTCCCACCCTAGTCTCCACCCTTGAACCTTGTTACAGTCCCATTTGGAGTCCTTTTTTCCTCCATTGTTCCTCCTCTCCTCTGGCTCTGTCCAGTCCCCTGGATCCGCTGTCTCCACTGGTGTCAGCCTGTCGGCTCCATCCCAGCTCTGCGTTTCCTTTGCTCCACCGTAGGCATCAGCCCTCTGGCTCCTCCAGGCTCCCTTGTCCCTCCAGCTTCGCCTTGGTCCCTTGTAGTTCTGGTTTTGCCACAGATTTCCTGGCCTCTGGCTGTGCCTGAGCCCTACACCCCTTCGGCTTCACCGGGTTCTTCCCTCCAGCTTCGCCTTGGTCCCTTGTAGTTCTGGTTTTGCCACAGATTTCCTGGCCTCTGGCTGTGCCTGAGCCCTACACCCCTTCGGCTTCACCGGGTTCTTCCCTCCGGCTCTGACTTGGTCCCTTGTAGTTCTGGTTTCACCACAGACTTCCTGGCCTCTGGCTGTGCCTGAGCCCTACACCCCTTCGGCTTCACTGGGTTCTTCCCTCCGGCTCTGCCTTGGTCCCTTGTAGTTCTGGTTTCGCCACAGACTTCCTGGTCTCTGGCTGCGCCTGAGCCCTACACCCCTTCGGCTTCACCGGGTTCTTCCCTCCGGCTCTGCCTTGGTCCCTTGTAGTTCTGGTTTTGCCACAGACTTCCTGGTCTCCGGCTGTGTCTGAGCCCTACACCCCTTCGGCTTCACCAGGGTCTTCCCTCCGGCTCTGCCTTGGTCCCTTGTAGTTCTGGTTTCGCCACAGACTTCCTGGTCTCCGGCTGTGCCTGAGCCCTACACCCCTTCGGCTTCACCAGGTTCTTCCCTCCGGCTCTGCCTTGGTCCCTTGTAGTTCTGGTTTCGCCACAGATTTCCTAGTCTCAGGCTGTGCCCGAGCCCTACACCCCTTCGGCTTCATCCTTGGTTTCTGATTACGTCCTTGTTTGTTTTGGTTTTTATTTACTTATGATTTGCACCTGTGTCTCATTTACACCCTATTCAGGTCAATCCTCTGCAGGGTTAATGTTGTTGTCAGTTTGCGTTTGTATTGTCCTGTGCATTTCTAATTGTGGTTTAAAGTCTATTGATAGCTGTATTCCTGAGTCATTTGTTTGGATTGCACCACACACATTACACTATATAATTGGCATATATAATAGTATATATAGTATATATTTGAGTTCACCAAACAATTTTAATTCTGTCATCAATTACACACCTTTATCTGGTTTAAAACCCATAAGATTTTCATTCATCTTTGGACCACAAATGAAGATATTTTTAATAAAACCTGAGAGATTTCTGTCCCTCCACTGAAAGTAGGAAGGTAATCAAACTTTCAGTTACATGGATTACTTGTACGATGCCTTTATGACTTTTTTGGAGCTTGAAAGTTTTGATTACCTAGACCATGGTTACTCAAATCCGGTCCTGGAGGGCCACTGCCCTGCAGAGTTTAGCTCAAACCCTGATCATACTCACCTACCTGTGATTTTCTAGTGATCCTGAAGACCTTGATTAGCTTGCTCAGGTGTGTTTGATCAGGGTTGGAGCTAAACTCTGCAGAGCATTGGCCCTCCAGGGCAAGATTTGAGGCACCCTGGAAATCACCCACGTTTCAACATGAAGGCGAGATAGAATTTTAATTTTTGGGTGAACTAAACTTTAATGGACAGAGTGGATGAAAAACTACAAAAAATAAGCTGTTTTGTTGTGGTGAAAGAAACCTTGACTAACATCAAGTGCAGTTCAGGGAGAAAATAAAATGCAACAGTGTAGAATAGGGATCCTTCTCTTGAAATCAATAACTGTAGAATTTCCTGAATGAGAATCGTGATGAATTCTCCACATATACATGTATAATAATCAGCAGACCACTGTGGAGCCCCTGCTTGACTTCAGGATGTCTGTGTGTGTAAGGGCAGAGATAAGCAGAGATGATATTCACGCAGAAGGGAAGAGGTGCCAGCTCACAGGAATGTGTTCACTGGAGCAAGAGTTTCTGAGCAGCCACAGGCTGGCATACACGTCCCTCCCCCCATATAAAGCCCCATCATCACAACAGCCGGGCATCAGGCCAGGCATCTGGCACTTAAGCCCCCTCATACCTGCCTGCGTCCTGCTGCGACCCAGAGCCCTCCACACACACACGCGCGCACGCTCAATCTCTAAACCCATTCAACCCTCAACACATGACCTGCCATGATAGCTTAATGCTAACTGGCATTTTGTGGAAAAACAACATCAAAGCATTATGAAATCTGAGTAATAAGACTAATGTGAATTTGCAAGGATCACGCAAACAGATAAAAATAGCAACATATTATGTGAATTATACTAATAATGTAGAAGCATTAAAATGACAATAACTACTCAAATAAATATAATTTTGTGATGCTACTTAACCCTATAAAGCAATGGTTTCAAACTCAGCTCCTGGAGGGCCACTGTCCCAACCAGCTTCAACACACCTGCCTGGAAGTGTCTAGCAACCTTGATGAGCTGGATCAGGTGTGTTTAATTAGGGTAGGAGAGAAACTCTGTGGCTGAATCCGAAATCGCTCCCTATACCCTCAAATAGGGCATTATATGAGGGGACAGCCATTTGTAGTGGTGTCCGAAACCATAGTGGACGTTATTGAGTGCACTCATTCAGTCCCACATTGCACCGAAATAACGAGTGTACAGCCTATGTACAAACAATGGCTGTCCGAATTCACTCATTCGTTTTCATTCACTCCTTCAAGTGAACTCTATTACTGGACTAACGTAGGGAATAGTGAATGAGGGTTTAGGGGGCGATTTCGGATTCAGCCTGCGTGTGATTTTTTTTCCCACATACCAGTTCAGCGGAAACTTCGCCCTGCAGCAGATTCTTAAGATTTTATTGGTGATGTCAATCACAGTACTGATTGCCTACACCAAACACTGATCCCTAAACCTACCCGTCACTGTAACCTTAACCAATGAAATTAGCTGCAGGGCGGGATTTCTGGTGAAGTGGTTTGGGGGGAAAAGCAACGCAAACTCTGCAGGGCCACTCCTATAAAGCTTACTGTATCTTCTTTGATACACAAATGTCTAAGGCCTCCAAATGATCTACATGATCAAAACTTTGCTGAAAAACATGTACACAATCTACTCCATGCTTTTTGTCGTCTGATTGATAGTTTGCACTTTTTTAGCAAGTAAAAGGCTTTTTGTATAATTGTATAATTTCATGCTGACTTCAGGTTGTGGTTCACATGTGTTTTTGCTGTGAAATCGTTACAGATTTTTAAACATAAGTATACATAACTATACTTACATAAACATATTTTATATACATTTTTTTTTTAGAAAAATCATGTTAAAATGTGGGTATCAAATATGATATTTATTCATATTCATTTAAATATGATCATCATTGTATTGCATTACATTATATGTTTTTATCCCCACACTAAAACCTACAGAGTTTTATCATAAAACTAAGCATTTAAATATAATATAAATAAATATATTATTTATTATTATACTATTATTATATATATTATATTATATTATATTATATTACTTTTTGGCCATATACACTCACCTAAAGGATTATTAGGAACACCTGTTCAATTTCTCATTAATGCAATTATCTAATCAACCAATCACATGGCAGTTGCTTCAATGCATTTAGGGGTGTGGTCCTGGTCAAGACAATCTCCTGAACTCCAAACTGAATGTCAGAATGGGAAAGAAAGGTGATTTAAGCAATTTTGAGCGTGGCATGGTTGTTGGTGCCAGACGGGCCGGTCTGAGTATTTCACAATCTGCTCAGTTACTGGGATTTTCACGCACAACCATTTCTAGAGTTTACAAAGAATGGTGTGAAAAGGGAAAAACATCCAGTATGCGGCAGTCCTGTGGGCGAAAATGCCTTGTTGATGCTAGAGGTCAGAGGAGAATGGGCCGACTGATTCAAGCTGATAGAAGAGCAACTTTGACTGAAATAACCACTCGTTACAACCGAGGTATGCAGCAAAGCATTTGTGAAGCCACAACACGCACAACCTTGAGGCGGATGGGCTACAACAGCAGAAGACCCCACCGGGTACCACTCATCTCCACTACAAATAGGAAAAAGAGGCTACAATTTGCACAAGCTCACCAAAATTGGACAGTTGAAGACTGGAAAAATGTTGCCTGGTCTGATGAGTCTCGATTTCTGTTGAGACATTCAGATGGTAGAGTCAGAATTTGGCGTAAACAGAATGAGAACATGGATCCATCATGCCTTGTTACCACTGTGCAGGCTGGTGGTGGTGGTGTAATGGTGTGGGGGATGTTTTCTTGGCACACTTTAGGCCCCTTAGTGCCAATTGGGCATCGTTTAAATGCCACGGCCTACCTGAGCATTGTTTCTGACCATGTCCATCCCTTTATGACCACCATGTACCCATCCTCTGATGGCTACTTCCAGCAGGATAATGCACCATGTCACAAAGCTCGAATCATTTCAAATTGGTTTCTTGAACATGACAATGAGTTCACTGTACTAAAATGGCCCCCACAGTCACCAGATCTCAACCCAATAGAGCATCTTTGGGATGTGGTGGAACGGGAGCTTCGTGCCCTGGATGTGCATCCCACAAATCTCCATCAACTGCAAGATGCTATCCTATCAATATGGGCCAACATTTCTAAAGAATGCTTTCAGCACCTTGTTGAATCAATGCCACGTAGAATTAAGGCAGTTCTGAAGGCGAAAGGGGGTCAAACACAGTATTAGTATGGTGTTCCTAATAATCCTTTAGGTGAGTGTAAATATCAGACCCTGTCAATTTCACTGAAAAGTCCTTAGTTATGCGGATATATATCTTTAGAGAATAAGATATATATATCTTTAGAGAAACATTATGAGGTCAAAACTACTTTAAAAAAAAGAAACACATGCACAGATGAATTGTTCACTATAAAATCTACAACATGAATTTAGCAAATAGATAGGGTGTATTTTCATTTCATGCTGACTTTTAAGTATTTTTTAAATTTAAGTAGCCATTTAATATGACTAAATAAAACCTTTCAAGGTGATGCAAGACCATGTTTTTAAATCCTCAATAATAATTGCTATTCTGGGATATTCCCAGTGCGTGTGGGGTGCTGACCTGTGACGTGGAGTCTGTCTGCGCTGACATCAATCTTGAGGAAGATTCTTCCTCTACGCTCGGTGTGGTCGGTCCCGCACAGACTTGGCACGTTCATCACACACTGCTTATGAACGTTCATGTCACAGGCTGAGAACAAGTGAGAGAAACATCTGTAAACGCTTCAGGATTAAGAATAGAAAAGTAAACATGAAATACCATTCACAACCCCTTTTACTGCCACAGTCTGACATCTATTCAACAGAACAAGACAGTCAGTGTATGTAGGGCTTGATTTTGTCAAATGAGAATCGATTAAATTGTGTATATCCACAATAGCCAATGTGATATATGATGGCTCTCTACTTCTGTTTGCTGCTTTTCCCTTTGTGGTCTTGAAAAAAAAGACAGAAGAAGCTGTACATTAGGATTGCCAGGTTTGCCTAACAAAATCAAAATCATATAGACCAACTGCAAAATCAAATAGCTCAATCGCGTACTGGGGATGTAAATCATGTTCTGAGGGGTAAAAATATTGTTCTGAGCCATTGAAGGTTGGTTGTCACTAAAATATGCTTTTTCAAGGAAATATTTGTAAGAATGTGTGCATTTGTGCAGTCCCAGCATCCTTGCTTGATTCACAGTCACTTTCCATTTTTAGGATCAAATCTATACAACTCCAACCTGATTCAGTGCTGTTACTATCATGTTGTTACATTTTTACATTTTTTTAAGATTATGAAGACAAACTCCACTGATGAAACGCCAGCATAAGACATGGAATGTGTATTTTGAAGGTGAACCCTGTCAAGTTCATGTGACAGCAAACAGTGTTTTCACAGGGGGCTTCAGTTGGAAAAGTGCATCAGAATGGTTTTTTGGCAGAGAAAGTGTGTGTGACCCATGCTGAGGCTGTTGTGGATATGTGTAAACAGAAATTCGCTGTGGTGTGTCGTCTCAGAGAGGTGTGGATAGGCAGATTGCATAAATGTAATTACAAACATGCTGATATTCCCACATAAATCTCACTTAAATATGTTCTTACTGAAATTTTTGATAGCATTCCAACAAGGAACAGGAATGTTCTGGTTGAAATTAAGGAGGCATCTCTAGATCTAACCACATTTGACCTCATTATGGACAAGAAAACCAGAAACAAATGAATTTTGTAGGCCTGGGGCAGGAGCTGCCCTTTCACACTGATCTGAGGACAGTTCTTTTTTTCTGTTTTTACAGGTTTCATCTAGATTTGGTTAGGAGAAGATGGTGTCGCGTGAGTGCAAAAGGGCCACCCTGGGCATGATGGGAGGTTGATACTCACTGTCACATTTCATCCCCTGGTGGATGAGGCCATACAGCAGCGATCCGCAGTGGTCACAGAAGGTGGGACTGCCATAGGTGTGGATCTTAAACTTGTGCTTGCTTCTGGGATCCTGCATATACATGGAAAAGAGAGAAATTATTTACAACTGGACTAACAAAATCATTCATGAAGCATCTGATACAATCTGTGCGTTATTGTAGAGTGCTGCAGGGATGATTTACTGTTGCAGGCCAAAACTCGAAACTTTCAAATGCCTTAAATAAGGTCTGTGGTGAACACAAGCTCAAGATATTCTCACATTTTATTCTATGGCATAAAATGCATCAGTAATATCACCTTGTGATTTTTTTAAGCTTGTCTTGAAAAAGGTTGTTACTAACAAGTGGCTAAATACACAGCAAAATCCCCAGTGTTAAATTAACCCCCCTCAGTGTACATATATGGGTCCACACTACAGTGTTACAAGAAACACTGAAGCAGTGTTGAAGTTAATGAGATAATTAAGTCATTAATTAAGTGAATATATAAGAGACGATTGAGCATTATTGATGAACACCTGCTGTTAACAAGAAATTCACTGAAGGAAAGAGAAACAAGAACAGAAAAAAAGATGAGCAGAAACACAAGAACTACAACTGACTTCCAGCCATTACACATTATCACACTTATCACTAACCAGTTTGACTTTATTTCTGTCATACATCTACAAAAGTTCAAAAGGTTTAGATATTAACGTTTTATTGAAAATAATAGTTTAGTTTGAAGTCACCATTATGGTGATCAGTGTTTGCTTTTAGTTGGGCTCTTGACCCTTGACTTTTTAAAATTAGTTTTGGCTACTGCAACTTTGTGTTTGGAAAGCACATTTCTTGTGGCAAGCAAAACTAAAGAGAAAATTTGGCCAGGTAATGTAGTGACGTTATAGTCATCATGTACTGTAGTAGTCTGTGTAGAGGGGGCATTAAACATAATCACAACGAACAAGTAAACTAGTCAACTCAATAGTCGACTTTTACAGCCTGATTGTGTTTATAATTGAGCTCTTGCAAACTATTCTAACTCAAACTTTCAGGGAAAATGTGTTTTAAATAAAGACTGAGAGAGCTGTTGGAAGCTTAATGATGCTGATGTTGAAGTCATGCGACCGCATGTAGTTCATTTATAGCCTATGTTTAGCTTTTTATTTCTGAGGATTGTATTTAGGCTTTAAAATTCATACAAATTTTGTTCTTTTGTAAAAAAAAAAAAATTATATATATATATATATATTATAATGAACACAATGTGTAAGAAACATGTTTTGGTCACAGAGCTTATTTTCTGAAATAATCCGAAAGCCAATGTAAAAATCCATTTGGGATTTTGTCGAGGGAACTAGAGTGATGCTGATTTATGGGTTGCCCTACAAAAACATGTATGTCATCACTCTCCAGCACTCTACTGCAAGAATAGAGTGAAACAGCCAAAACCAATCTGACTGACTGGCTTTACGCAACTTCCACGAGTCGAGGTGGCTTATCAGTCCACCAGGAAACTAAGTTGTGCTGACAAGTTTTCATGCTTTTACAAAACAGCATTTCTTAGAAGAAACAAATCACTGCTTCTGCTCTGACAGACAGGTTGAAGATCCAAATGCAGCTTTATTAGGGGAAATCCACAATCGTAATACAAATGACAGGCAAAAGATCAGAACCACAGTGCAAATAATCCAAATATCAACAAAGTCCAAAACACGGGTAGACAGGGAAATCCAGGAAACCAGAAAATTAGAACCATAACACAGGAAAACAAAAGAGAGCGCACTCAAAAATTCAGTGTAACACTAACAAGACTTTGCAAAAAGTGAGTGAAAACACAGGGCTTATATGGACAGAGCTTACAGGATAATGACACACATCTGGAAGTAATCAAGCATAATGAGTCTAGGCAATGGGTTATGGGAAACGAAGTTCATGATCAGATAGCAAAGGAGACAGAAGGAGTGCCCTCTGGTGGAGATCACTGGTGGTTGTGACAATGGCATCTGAAAGATATCCAGAGTTTTAAATGAACAAAGCAAACTGTGGTGGGACACTTTACATGGCAAAGTTTACTAGATTTTGTGGTGAAAGTCAAAAGTCTGACGACATGAAAACTGTTTTTGATTGTGTAGATAAAAAAAATAGATTTTTATATTTCCTGCAGAAAGTGTGAGCACTGCTTGCTGGTACAAAACTTGCTACCACACAGTTATGGGTGGTTACTTTCACAAATTTTATCACCTGTTAGGTTAAAATTATTAGTATGAGAAATAGTAATGGTGATGCTTGACTGCACTAATAATCAAAATGTTCCATATGCATCATTGAAATTGTGAGAAGAATTCCAAGGTGACCGTCAAATGCTACCCCCCCCCCAAAAAACCCCCCCCGAAAACAGTTACCTAACAGAGGCTGACCGTAACAGCAGGTCAAACGCTTTGCTGCGGTTTCTGTCCAGAAGCAGGAAGTTAATCATAAATCTGCTGGGTTATTTCACTGGGCCATGCAAATAGGGCAACCAATTAATCTGTCTCTGAGTGGTCTGAAATTAATGAGAATTTGACTGTAGTTGAGGGGTCTCGAGTTTTCCCATAACTGAACCATTAATCTGACATTAATAAAGAGCTGCCAGTCTCTGGTTTAACTGCACGGAAATGCTGAGTCAAGTATCTATATCATTTCTACAACAGGAACTAGATCATTCCAGTAATGTAAAAACTAGTAGCAAATAAATGTAAAAATGAAAAACGTTGTGGTTCAGGCTTTCCTTTGACCCTTGAAAGTGCATGCTTCACAAATCAGCCATGGTAGGTACACTCATGGGGGAAAAAACAAACAGAATGATATTTTTTGCACACAAAAAATTGAAAAAAAGCTTTCTTTAAAAAAAAAAAGGCTCCAGTCTGTTTTTGCGTGAGGTCACAGAGGTTTATATCAGTCTACTGGGAAACAAAGACATGTTTACAAGTTCCCAGGTTGCTAATGAGCATTTTCTGAGGAAGAACTACAAAGTTCATGGCATTCATGTTCAAAGGCACTTAATATCTGAAATATATTTCACAGTTTACTTTGAGGTATTAATTTGCCTTGGGATAAATGGGATATCATTGAGTCCAAGAGTATTCTGCTTTGTTTTCAGAGTTCAAGAATTACAAACCCGATTCCAAAAAAGTTGGGACACTGTACAAATTGTGAATAAAAACAGAATGCAATGATGTGGAAGTTTCAAATTTCAATATTTTATTCAGAATACAACATAGATGACATATCAAATGTTTAAACTGAGAAAATGTATAATTTTAAGGGAAAAATAAGTTGATTTTAAATTTCATGGCATCAACACATCTCAAAAAAGTTGGGACAAGGCCATGTTTACCACTGTGTGGCATCCCCTCTTCTTTTTATAACAGTCTGCAAACGTCTGGGGACTGAGGAGACAAGTTGCTCAAGTTTAGGAATAGGAATGTTGTCCCATTCTTGTCTAATACAGGCTTCTAGTTGCTCAACTGTCTTAGGTCTTCTTTGTCGCATCTTCCTCTTTATGATGCGCCAAATGTTTTCTATGGGTGAAAGATCTGGACTGCAGGCTGGTCATTTCAGTACCCGGATCCTTCTTCTACGCAGCCATGATGTTGTAATTGATGCAGTATGTGGTCTGGCATTGTCATGTTGGAAAATGCAAGGTCTTCCCTGAAAGAGACGACGTCTGGATGGGAGCATATGTTGTTCTAGAACTTGGATATACCTTTCAGCATTGATGGTGCCTTTCCAGATGTGTAAGCTGCCCATGCCACACGCACTCATGCAACCCCATACCATCAGAGATGCAGGCTTCTGAACTGAGCACTGATAACAACTTGGGTTGTCCTTGTCCTCTTTAGTCCAGATGACATGGCGTCCCAGTTTTCCAAAAAGAACTTCAAATTTTGATTCGTCTGACCACAGAACAGTTTTCCACTTTGCCACAGTCCATTTTAAATGAGTCTTGGGCCAGAGAAAACGCCTGCGCTTCTGGATCATGTTTAGATATGGCTTCTTTTTTGACCTATAGAGTTTTAGCCGGCAACGGCGAATGGCACGGTGGATTGTGTTCACCGACACCGTTTTCTGGAAGTATTCCTGAGCCCATGTTGTGATTTCCATTACAGCAGCATTCCTGTATGTGATGCAGTGCCGTCTAAGGGCCCGAAGATCACGGGCATCCAGTATGGTTTTCCGGCCTTGACCCTTACGCACAGAGATTGTTCCAGATTCTCTGAATCTTTGGATGATATTATGCACTGTAGATGATGATAACTTCAAACTCTTTGCAATTTTTCTCTGAGAAACTCCTTTCTGATATTGCTCCACTATTTTTCGCCGCAGCATTGGGGGAATTGGTGATCCTCTGCCCATCTTGACTTCTGAGAGACACTGCTACTCTGAGAGGCTCTTTTTATACCCAATCATGTTGCCAATTGACCTAATAAGTTGCAAATTGGTCCTCCAGCTGTTCCTTATATGTACATTTAACTTTTCCGGCCTCTTATTGCTACCTGTCCCAACTTTTTTGGAATGTGTAGCTCTCATGAAATCCAAAATGAGCCAATATTTGGCATGACATTTCAAAATGTCTCACTTTCAACATTTGATATGTTATCTATATTCTATTGTGAATGAAATATAAGTTTATGAGATTTGTAAATTATTGCATTCCTTTTTTATTCACAATTTGTACAGTGTCCCAACTTTTTTGGAATCGGGTTTGTATTTCCCGTGAACAGACAGGTGCAAAAATCATGTCCTTTGCTGCATGTCTATTATTTCTTGTGTTTATGATTTCAGGATTTACCGTGCTTGCAATTATGCAATTAAGCAACTGATTTTAAACCTAACCCTAACTCTATAGTAAGTTCACGCTATTAACTTATTTGTGTAATAAATAAGTCAGTTAGGAACCTGGGTGTGCTCTTTGATTCCAATCTCTCATTTGAAAGCCACGTTTCTAGCATCTGTAAAACTGCATTCTTCCATCTTAAAAATATATCTAAATTATGACATATGCTCTCAATGCAAAATGCTGAACAGTTAGTTCATGCGTTCATGACCTCAAGGCTAGATTATTGTAATGCTCTACTGGGTGTTTGCCCTGCTCGCTTAATAAATAAACTCCAGCTGGTCCAAAATGCAGCAGCTCAAGTTCTTACTAGAACCAGGAAGTATGACCATATTAGCCCGGTTCTGTCAACACTGCATTGGCTCCCTATTAAACATTGTATAAACTTTAAAATCTTGCTAATTACTCATGCTAAATGCTCCCCAGTACTTGAGCGAGCTCTTAACGCATTATACTCCATCACGTCTATTACGGTCTCAAAATTCTGGCCAGTTGATAATACCTAGAATATCAAAATCAACTGCAGGCGGTCGATCCTTTTCCTATTTAGCACCTAAACTCTGGAACAGTCTTCCTAGCATTGTTCGGGAAACAGACACACTCACACACTCTGTCAGTTTAAATCTAGACTAAAAACACATCTCTTTACTATGGCATACACACAGAACATTATCAATTTCTATTATTCAAATCAGTTAAATGATTGTTAGGCTGCATTAACTAGGTCAGCCGGAACCGGGAACACTTCCCATATTATCAGAATCGACTAAAAAACACTGTATTATGCATGCCAGACAAGTAATTTGGCAGTCATTTTGTAAAGAAAAACTACACGCCTGCGCACATACGTACTCAAACGCGCTTGCGATAGACTAAACACGTAATGCTTACGTGCATGCCGTCACCATTTTCACAGATTCACGTTTTTTTTTTTTGTTTACACGAAGCAGGTAATGTTTCAAAACTATTTCAAAACCAAAACCTGGTTCAAGGTTTGCGTCTTTCCTATTATCACTGTAAAGCTGCTTTGAAATAATCTGTATTGTAAAAAGCTCTATATAAATGAAGGTGACTTGATTTGACTTGACTAATACTTATTTGTGTAATTACACTGTAACAACATCACCTTAATATAAAGTGTAACCAAGATCACTGCTGGGTTTGCTTCTATCAAACAGTTTGTTGACTGTGTTATTATTTATAGTATACGCTGTGTGGTCATTTTGCATGTGAGTCAGACAGTCTCTTTTTCTCTAAATCCTGGCCAGGATGACCTGCAAAGTGTAAAAGACTTTGTGTCAACAGCCAAAGGCCTGTCTATGCAAGACTAGGCTTAAGGTACACTGTAGATAACATATAACTAGAGGTGATTTCAAACCAAGTTTGTTTGAGCAAACTTATAGGAACACCCCAAATTATCCCTGTAAAATCTAATTAGTTAGACTTACTTAAAAAAAAAGCATATAAACTGACTGCCTTAAAAAAAACAAGTAAAGTGAAATAGGAATAGTATGTTGTACTGACAAACGCTTAGTTAGTATAGTTCACTTACACAAGAGTTCTAGTAACTAAAAAAGAACTGAGAGTACTTGATAATTTACTTTAAATAAAATTTAATTGTTACCATTGTTGTGTTTTGCATGCTGAATCTGACTCAAGCATGCTCAATTACAAGATATTGTCACAAATATAGAGAGATTATATCAACCTAATTACAAGTTTCACAAGGTGTTTATGATCTAGTGTAGCAACAAAATTGTAAAAGATCATTATTTGACATGAAATATAGTTATGTTATGTGTCATTCAGATAGATGATACATAACCAAAGGAAACACTGATCACCATAATGGTGAGTTTAAACAAAAAGGAAAATCAACATCAATTTATGAAGTCAGATTATGTGACGTTCTCTCAAATTTTCCAGTTGCAAATCAGTGAATGCAAATGGAGGAAATGAGTGAAAAGTCTAATAAGAATTTCCCCACCTCAAAAACTTTTTTCTTTCTTTTTTTATATGCTTGATAAAATGGCACTCAAACCAATCAACTAATCTTAACTTGGGTTTTCTGAGTAAAAAAAAGTCATAGTATGTGAATAGTACACATTACTAGATTTTTACAAGTTAAGACTAAGTAAAGTTAACTAAAAAGTGTTAGAATCACTGTTGGATTTTACAGTGTAAAATGACCCACAAATGAAGTGGTGGTCTTGGGTCCTTTTGTGGTTCGATTAATTCTCATTTTAAATCTACTTACATTGCAACTGGTTCACTTTAACTTAAATGGCTTTGTACATTTAAAGTGTATGTCAAACACACTACAATTAATGCTGAAATGCAGTGTAATAATTAACAGTCCGGGTATTGCTGTTTCTGAAGAGCAGAAAATGAGAAGCTCTGTTCAGATCCACCTCGTGTAGTGTGCTATTTCCCCCAGACAGCTTTTGTCACTCTGTCTAAGCACTAATTGAAAAGGCCAGAGTGCAAACAAAGCAAAGCAGATGCAGTCTGTGCGCCGGCCTCCTGGCCAATGGAGGAGCGTGTAATGAAAACAAACAGTGGACAGACCCCAAGAACCCCATGATTGGCACAGAATGAGTCACTGAAGCACTCTAATTAGTACCTTGGCATCTTAAATAGCAATTGGGCTATTTTATTCTCTGTTGCTGGCTAGTCTCAAGCTGCTGCGACTGAATTATAGCACAGTATTAACTCTCGATGGCTGCATCCCAATTTCCATACTTCTACCATGCACTAAACATATTTACTGTGCTGGAAATGTGAAAGGACATAGATTTGAGCAGATGGTAAGTCAGTACACTGGTATTGGGACACACTACTATGATACCGCAGACCTCTTTGTCATGTTTGTCTTTGCCATCTACCGAAATGGATTACTTTAAAATTGGATATTATTTCGCTTTTAGGCTCGAACATTTCAACAATTTAACATGTAACAGCATTCAGAATGTCAGTTGAAAGGGAAACTTGTTCTTCCCTCTGGTCATTTTGACCAGTGTTGGGGGTAACACATTACAAGTAACTTGAGTTATGTAAACAGATTACTTTTTCAAGTAACTATTAAAGTAACGCATTACTTTTAAATTTACAACAAAATATCTGAGTTACTTTTTAAAATAAGTAACGCAAGTTACTTTGTTTTCCCATTTATTGACTGACAGCTCTCCTATCCCAAAGTTGAGACGAATCGTAAGTGCCGAGGCATTGTGTGTAAAAATGATGGTTATTGTAGTTCTAGACTAAATGTGAGCAGGCATTTACTCATCTCACTAAAACAGATTCAGTATTCCTCAAAATGAAAAAAATCAGTGAAATGCAAAATCAGAATAGTATGAAAACCTTCAATAATTAAATGTTAAATAAAACAAATATTTGTATGCATTCAATTTCACTTTATTGACCAATGTCTTGCTGCTGACCTTCGATGATTCAGTTAAACCATAAGCAAAAATGACTTTAGATTTTTTTGTTTTTATTGGTGAAGTAAGTGTTAAAATCTTTTCTCCTGCGTCCTATTCTTCAATTTTCCAGAATAGCAGCACAGCTGAAAAGTTAGTTTGAGCTGCGCCCATTTTGGTGTGAAAGGGTTTTTACATTTGCGAAACAATTTTTTTTTTTTTTTAATAAATAAAAATTGAGAGTTCATTGAGTGGTCCAAGACCCTAGGACTTTTGTCGTACCTGAATCACGAATACACAAAAAACAAATTGACTGGATTCGAGGAGTTTTGTGCTTGAAATTTACAAAAGTAACAAATCCTTCCCTCGCGGGTCAATTTGACCCCCATAGGAATGAATGGAATTCGAGGAATGCTTCAGTACACATACAGTGGGGAGAACAAGTAGTTTGAACTCATTACCTGTATAAAAGACACCTGTCCACACACTCAATAAAACAGACTCCAACCTCTCCACAATGGCCAAGACCAGAGAGCTGTGTAAGGACATCAGGGATAAAATTGTAGACCTGCACAAGGCTGGGATGGGCTACAGGACAATAGGCAAGCAGCTTGGTGAGAAGGCAACAACTGTTGGCGCAATTATTAGAAAATGGAAGAAGTTCAAGATGACGGTCAATCTCCCTCAGTCTGGGGCACCATGCAAGATCTCACCTCGTGGGGCATCAATGATCATGAGGAAGGTGAGGGATCAGCCCAGAACTACACGGCAGGACCTGGTCAATGACCTGAAGAGAGCTGGGACCACAGTCTCAAAGAAAACCAATAGTAGCACACTACGCCGTCATGGATTAAAATCCTGCAGCGCACACAAGGTCCCCCTGCTCAAGCCAGCGCATGTCCAGGCCCGTCTGAAGTTTGCCAATGACCATCTGGATGATCCAGAGGAGGAACGGGAGAAGGTCATGTGGTCTGATGAGACAAAAATAGAGCTTTTTGGTCTAAACTCCACTCGCCGTGTTTGGAGGAAGAAGGATGAGTACAACCCCAAGAACACCATCCCAACCGTGAAGCATGGAGGTGGAAACATTATTCTTTGGGGATGCTTTTCTGCAAAGGGGACAGGACGACTGCACTGTATTGAGGGGAGGATGGATGGGGCCATGTATCGCGAGATCTTGGCCAACAACCTCCTTCCCTCAGTAAGAGCATTGAAGATGGGTCGTGGCTGGGTCTTCCAGCATGACAACGACCCGAAACACACAGCCAGGGCAACTAAGGGGTGGCTCCGTAAGAAGCATCTTAAGGTCCTGGAGTGGCCTAGCCAGTCTCCAGACCTGAACCCAATAGAAAATCTTTGGAGGGAGCTGAAAGTCCGTATTGCCCAGCGACAGCCCCGAAACCTGAAGGATCTGGAGAAAGTCTGTATGGAGGAGTGGGCCAAAATCCCTGCTGCAGTGTGTGCAAACCTGGTCAAGAACTACAGGAAACGTATGATCTCTGTAATTGCAAACAAAGGTTTCTGTACCAAATATTAAGTTCTGCTTTTCTGATGTATCAAATACTTGTCATGCAATAAAATGCAAATTAATTACTTAAAAATCATACAATGTGATTTTCTGGATTTTTGTTTTAGATTCCGTCACTCTCAGTTGAAGAGTACCTATGATAAAAATTACAGATTTCTACATGCTTTGTAAGTGGGCAAACCTGCAAAATCGGCAGTGTATCAAATACTTGTTCTCCCCACTGTATCATGGATGTACACAGAAAATCCACTGGATAAAGTTAATGAAGCATCTTAGAAAGCAGCATAGCAGTGGTGCCTTAAAATGTAGGTAGGCAGTTTTGGAACAGAACTAATGTCCCCATATTAAAGACTCAAAATTAAACTTTTATTGGTTTAAGTCTTCTATATTATCATGCAAATGTATCTACAGTCACATCAAAAAAATTCAATTCAAAACTAATAACCATTTGCTATTTTTATTAAAAAGGGGGGCAAGGTCTTCAATATGTGCTGCCTCAACTTCACATCAATCTGAAATACATCAACACATTGAGGAAAACTGCGCTCTTCAATTGACTTCACAGAAAGTGAAATAAAAAATTAATAAATCTTTTTTAAACAGAGCCTTTAAACAGCATTCAAAATAAAGCAGTTGCCAGTTGCTTTTCCTAATGCATCCAGCCAATCGAGGTAAAAATGTCATTGGACAGTGCATCACGAGGAAGCAGCCAGTGCACTTCCGAACTCTTCGAGGGCATTAGAGGCCTGCGCCTCTCTTTCATCTCTGTGGTCTGCTCCTCTCATGTGTATCCTTATTTTCCCTACATTCACTCAGCCTGTGTGTTCTGTCTCTGTTCATGCCGTTTGCGATATAATCAGCTTTACCGCTGTCGAGTGAATCAGTCACGGATGAAAATAAAAGCTCATCTTCTGCCTCTGTCTTTTTCCTCCTGGGATGAACCGAGGATTGAAGGACGGGTCAGTGTGTTTGTGTGTGTGTGTGTTCTCGTTGCAGGTGCCTGTGTGTGCACGTAGCCAACGGTGCATATGACCTTTTATTCCTGGGCAGCGCTGATCTACACTTCCACGCTTGCCATTTTTTTCCATGGCTGGTGTCCACAGCTCAGTTGGAGAGCCAAAGACACAGAACAGGACACGAGACTACCTCATCAAACACCTCTGAAACACATGACCTGAGCGATGAGGAAAGTCAAAGGTGTAACAGAAACTCCAGCAAGAGACTTTGCAGAGAATATTCAAGCTTCCTTATGAGCCGAGGCTTGTTATTAGCATCAGACTGAATGATATTGCAAAGCTGTGATTTATGATACCGGTGTACATTAAGGGTGTGTGATATGTATCGTCTATGTTCAGTAAACAAGAAATGAATATTCTGAGTTTTATTGCCAATATTGTCTGTTTTTGCTCTATTTCTGCAAAAAAATAGCTCCAAACAAAGCCGAAACAAAACTGTTGTGCATCTCTGAGCAACACACAGTGGTGTTTCATAACTGAACGAATCAGTGTTTTTGAACGAATCAATGATTCAATGATTCATTCGCCATTTAAACAAATGTGTTGAATTAATGACTCAATGACTTACTCATTTAGACAGTGACTTGCCCACACTTACTGGTGGTTTTTGTTCCAATATTATTCAAAATATTTTAGCATTAATATCATAGCATTTATGCAATTGCAAATGCTGCGTGAGATCCTGCTACTCTGCCACTTCTGTAGGGCAAAACATTTTTCGGCAAAAGACAAAAAAGGGCAAAAGATTTTGTTGATACTGATTTCATTTGATTTGTAACAACCTAGTGTCTTATTATTGTAATTTAATTTACTTAAACGCATACCTCGTGTCTTTATTGACCCGGGATGTCATTCACTACCCTCCACCTCATTCAATTTTTAAAGTTAGACAATTTTTTTGTAAAAATGGGTCTCTAGTGACCCGAGGTATGTAATAGTGCAAGTACAGGGCGTTAATGCATGCAATTAATTTTTTCAGTTTAACGTATTAAAAATATTTAACGCATCGCAGCATCAGTTTTTTTCTGTCATCCTTTGGCTGCTCTACAGTATATACTCACGTTATCATTTATTCAAGTGCTATTAAAACCATTCAAACGCAATAAGACGCAAAAATAAGAACTTAAATCTGTACTGGCACGCCGTCTGTGAATCTCTTCTCTGTGTGACACACACAGGACTCACTCGCACAGAAAGCCACTTCAGACAGTGCGCACGGCCGCATTGAGTTCTCTTTCGCACTTGAACGGACAAAAACACATAAAAGTATGCCGAAATGTCCACTTTGATGAGTATCCTCGTAAGCACATGAGTTAAAACTAAAGTTGTGAGGACATCGATACGTGTCAGATCCGGGGCCGGTTCTAGGCATGGGCAGGGGTGGGCTGAGCCCACCCAAACAGAATTTAGGAACAGAATATATAATTTATAATATATAATTTTTTGTCAATAACGCACACCCCTAGTGTACATACATTTGTGCCGTCACCATACTTTCCACCTTTGCTTTGTGAAAATCGAGACTGAGCAGCTGACAGGAGCCCAAAAGACTGCTGTAAAACCAGCAGACCACACCAGCCAAGAAACGCAAGTCACATTTTTGTAAGCTGTTTTTTACACAAGGGAACTGTGAATGACAAGTGTTCCAGTTTAGCAGAAATCTGCGGAGATTCCTGGGAGTTCTGTGGCCACAGATTCTGTGTGGGCTGCTTATACGCAACCTGCGCCTTTCACACACAAGACAACATCCCCAATCAAGCAAATCCAGATCAGTTATCTCATCAGCTTTGGCTGCTATGAGGAGACACAGAGGAGAACATACGGTGTGCTTCAATCAGACCGAAGAAACAGACTGTTGGCAGATATATTTTTATAATGTTGGCACTTTCATCAGGGGGATTCTGTCTCTGAAGTTAGAGATAATTTCTGTTCGGATTGCCAACACTCTCTTACACTGAAGGCAAAAATGACTTGGATTAGATTAAATAATTTTGATTTCAACTTCCAAAAAATATCCAAATTAACCATCAATACAGAGCATCTTAACCAGGGTATCCATGATGTGTGACCAGTCAAAGCTAGCATGAAAGTGTCATAGAAAAGACATTCACATAATGCCCGCCTATGTTGTACGTTGTCCAATCGCGAACAACTTGACCCGCCCTCAAACACGTCATTTTACTGACGACTGCTTTTCGAATCTCTTGAGTTTAACGTGGGGTTCACTTGCTCTTGAAAGATGGGTCAGTTTATTTGGACCAGCTCCTCAGAATCACAACCTGTAAGTATGAATAATTATTGATGTATATATTTTCTACCGGGTGTTCAAAATACGTAGTTTTGTGTTTTATATAATGTAAGTTTCCGGCTAACCGGCTAACTCGCGTTATTACTGTCTTACTGAAATACTTTTGCTCATCAGCTGTGGGCCACTATTACCTAAAACTGTGTCTGTAAATGCAGATTGTCTGTCGTTCTTACTACTTTGAGTAAAGATAAAGGATGGAGCAAGATTTGTTTTACAAACGTTTATGTAATATCAGTCATTCACGGTAGTTCTGGGCTAACATATGCGCTGTTATTGATACAGTTCCCACATGAGCACTGTAATAAATCAGAAAGATACACACACACACACACACACACACATACATACATGGGTTTGTTGATGGACGTACTCTTGTTAATGCTGATGGTGAGGAATTACAGTTGAAACATCTCATAATGAACCTCAAAATCAGTTCAGTTCTGGCATGTCACATTAGTCAAGCTCGCATCAGCTGACTGTCAGCTGATCACGTCTACCTATAGAAATACGATGCCTATCACAGCATGCATATATAAGCTCCTTTAGTACTATCAGCAGCTTTATCGCGTTTCTCCTGAGATCATTTACCCTCCTCCATCCCCAGCTCCTCCTCTCGTCCAGTCAGGATTTGGTATTCTGATTCCCCTTGAATCAGACTAAATTCCCGAATTATTTTGTACATTTAATATCGACATTAATGAATCTGCAATACATTATGCTGGTTCTGTTCTGTTTACCCTAGGGGGGTTTATCACTGCTTTCCCTGCTCTTATCCATGCTAGGCTGCATGGATGCACAGGGAGTTCTTGCCCAGAACAGAACCATACAGCCAGTCTAAAACTATGTGCTAATAGTCAATCAATCATCTTTGCGATGGAGGTTTGGGTTGAATAACTAGTTCTTCAATGTTTCATCATCGGACTCGTGCTCAGATTGATACGGTGAAATTGACGTCACTGTTACTGTCTTTACAGTGTGTGCAATCGCTGAGGTTTGAGGAAGCCTCCAGGGCTGAAGTACTGTTATGGTAATGCGTGTTTAGCTTCCGACAGGCGCTGTAAGCGGTAGACCAATCACAACAGACTGGGCCATCTGGCCAATCAGAGCAGAGTAGCTCGAGGAAAGGAGGGCTTTAGAGAGACCGATTCACCCAACGAGTTGTTTGAGAATCATTGAAAAATGTGATGTGCAATGTATATTATGAGAAAATGAAAGTGTTTTTTCACCTCTGATGCATGAAAACCTGTAGGAGACTCCAAAACAAAATTAGGATAATAGCATAATAGGGGCACTTTAAAATGTATCACACATTGCAGCACAAGAAGACAGTGGACGGCAAGGATCTAGATGCAGCAAGTCTTTATGAATCCACAAAGAAGGCACACCAAGATGTAGCGGTAATCTAAAATGTGAAGATAAATGCAAATGTAACCGCTTTGTAGAACAAAGAAAACAACCAACAAATACACCTATAAATACAAAGGGAACTAAACTAGACACAGGCGAAACAAATCGGTAACCTAGGAAACAAATAAGCACTAATTAGAAACCATAGCTAGGAAGGGGAAAAGGTAAAGCATAACAGGAAATAATCAAACGGAAACAATGGAACAGAAAAAAAATCAAAATAAGAGTCTTAACTCAAACGGAAACAGGTGATTCAAGACTTTCTTGTTTTAAGTATAAAATAATAGTTATTTTGCACATTTCAAAGAAATGTATTTTTATTTTAATTGGAAATCAAACATTCACTGCTAATTTTTTGTTGCAGTGTTAAAGAATCATAACTCATACCAATTAAGCAATACATTATGAGCGACTGTGTTATATTGTAAATCTTGTCACGACTAAAAAGTGTTGTACAGAGGAGTGACATTATTCACAAAACAGCAGGACCTCCAGTGCCTTGTTGCTTTTGTAAAATATTAAGGACACATTTTCATTAAACCATTATTTTATCAAGCAAATTCATCAAATGTATCTTTCCACTGGAAGATCGTATCTAAACAACATGACAATCTGCTACAGGAGAACAGCTGTTACTGTATCATGAACTATAAGACCGCAGGAAAGCTGTATTGACCAATCAGCATTCAGGATCAGTGTTGGGGAAAGTTACTTTATAAAGTAATGCATTACAATATTGCGTTACTCCCTTAAAAAGTAACTAATTGCGTTACTTAGTTACTTTTTAAGAAAAGTAATGTGTTACATTACTTTTGCGTTACTTTTTTTCACCTGGGCTGGGCTTGTTTTTTTATATATAACAAAAGTTCTATTTTTGAGCAAATGTAAAGACCCTTTCACACCAAAAGTGAAATAATAAGCCTCAGGTTGAAGGAAATGCAAATTCACGCGTGTACAGTAGAGGGCGCAGCTCAAACAAACCTTTCAGCTGTGCTGCTATTCTGAATAACGGAAGAATAGGATGCAGGAGAAAAATGTTTAACATTTACTTCAGCAATATGGTTATGCTTTAACTGAATCATCAAAGGTCAGCAGCAAGTACATTGGTCAATAAAGTGAGATTGAATGCATAAAAATATTTGATTTATTTAACATATTTAATTATTGGAGGTTTGCATAGTATTCTGATTTTGCATTTCACTGATTTTATTCATTTTGAGGAATACTGAATCGTTTTTTTTGTGTGCAAGTGATATTAGTAAATGCACGCTCACATTTAGTCTAGAACTACAATAACCATCATGTTCACACACAGTGCCTCGGCACTTACGATTTGTCTCAACATTGGGACAGGAGAGCTGTCAGTCAATAAATGGGAAAACAAAGTAACTTAGCGTTACTTATTTGAAAAAGTAACTCAGATATTTTGCTGTACATTTTAAAAGTAATGCGTTACTTTACTAGTTACTTGAAAAAGTAATCTGATTACGTAACTCAAGTTACTTGTAATGAGTTACCTCAACACTGTTCAGGATAGGAACAGTCTTAAAATTTTGGTCACTAAAATGTAACTATAGAATAATTGCTGCTTGGTGTAATGAATTTTACTGTGATTACAGATGTGAAAACACATCACTCACTCATGAATCGACAACACCACTTCATGCCATTAATTAGCTGACTCATTACCTGCAAATGAGTGGAAGAATGTGTTTTTCAGTCTGTATCACATGATGAACATTTAAGCAAAGCTTGATTCATTAAAGTACAGTTAACAGTAAGCAGCTACTGAATTATAGCTTGTTATAATATCCTTACCAGTTTTATTTGTCAGGCACAGCACTAATTGATCTAGAAAACCTTTAGGGAATCCTGTTACTAAAATAATAACATGCGTATATTAGATGCGTCTGTTTTATCTGGTTAAAGAGGCATGAATTTAATGAGGCTGAAATGTGCTTCTCTAATGGTGTGTGATATTATTTGAGGATGCACTGCTGCCTGCGGCGTGAGGTGACTGTGACGTGCATCCAGACGCCTGTTTTGTCTTTCTGAATTCACAGTCATTTGTGTAAAAAAAAAAAAAATGCTGATTGTATATCTTAGGATAATCCACATGTATACACACTATTATTATTATGAGAGTAGGTTTTGTTTCACACAGGGTATTGCATGCAACGATTTTTGGAGGTACAGATTTAATTCAGCATGATTGCAGACTGCAAACATACTGTTCATATGTAAATTATTCATTTCTATTGTAATGTCAAATCCAAGTGTCAGAATGAGCTTTAATGGCAAGTATGTTTACACACACAAGGAATTTGGAGACAGGAGCTTCCAGTGCAGACAAAGGAAGTACAGACATACAGTCAAACCAAAATTTATTCAGACACCTTCAACATTTTCTCACAGTTTATTCACTATAGTTTATAAAATGGTAATAAAATATGACAAGAGCTCAGAGTTAAACTGTGTCAGAACAAATTCATCTTGATAATGTCAGATAACTTTGATAAAAAGGTATGTAATGGATTACAATCGACCAATCAGCTGTTAAATTTAAGAACACAATTAGATAATACCAATTTAGGTCAACCAATGACCAAGCAATGCTTCATTTTGTTCAGTCTGTGGTGTGAAAGGTCGCATTAGCAATAAAGAAAAAACACTTCAGCAAAACATGGTCAGGTCAAAGTGTCTGAATCATTTTGCTCCCTAATTTTTATCAGTTTTACTGGTAGTCACTGTATGAAGAATGTTTGGGTATAATAACTCACAGTTTACTTTATTTTGCTATCCTCACTTGCATAAATGAACTATAGTGTCCTGCACACACTAGTAAAACATTATATCTGGTGTCTGAATCATTTTTGGTTTGACTGTACATAGGGATAAGGGCGATAAAAAGGAATATAACACAATAATAAAAAGGGGTTACACTTTATTTTAAGGTGTCATTGGGTTTGGTTGAGGGTTAATTGCATGTAATTGTGCATAATTCACTGCTATGACTATAGTAAGTACATGTAACATATGTAACAAGGACACTGTAAAATAAAGTGTTACCAAAAAGGCAATAAAAATGGAATACAATACAATACAGTAAATCAAAATATAGAGAATACACAATAGACAATTACATATATACGGATATGATATATACAGATATACAGTTATGTGCAAAATGGAAGTGTAATATGTGCAAATGTAAAGTTGAATGAATGTGCAGAGACCCTTGAAAAGTTGACTCTGGTGTGGTTCGACTTAGGGTGTGTGCACACTTGTAGTTCGGTTTGCTTGATTTGTTTGATCCGGACCAAAACAAAAACATTTAGTCCTGGTCCACTTAGCATTCAGATTGGCATTTTTAACAACGAACCTAAAGATAGGCTACTGCACCTAAAGGCATAGGGAAATGTTCACAACCTGATTGGTCGGCTTTTATCACGTATTTTTCGTGACTGAACTTACCTCATCTCTGGCCCAGTAATGGTTGCCAGATTTGGCTAGGTTTCGGATGTGCGGATTTGGCCCGATTTGCACTGAGACACGGCAGATTTAGCCACATTCGGCCCGATTACGGACCATAAGGGCTGGTCTGATTTTGGGTGAGATATGGCCAGACAGACCCGGACCAGTTTAGGTTGAGTGCTGGGGTGGGTCTCCTTTTACAATGTGGTAAATTGTATGGAGCAGTGACCCTTAAATTTCAATGTAATATCCTTTCCTTGTCAACGTTATGTTATTTATTAGTTTCAGTGGTTAAGGGAACTTTAACATTATTTCTGCTATATGAGTTTCAAGCTGTGACATCTAGTGACGACACATGGCAGGCTTTTTGTGCTGCTAATCGCCAGAAGACCAGAAGAACTTCTTACTACCGTGGTGACTAAGCCTTTGATAATCTAACATATAATATCATTTTAATAAACCGTTCTACACATATAATATCGAAGTCATGTTTATTTATAATGAAGCTATAATCGTGAGTTTGCTGACAAACCTAATTAAACACACCTGAATCAGCTAATCAAAGTCTCCAGGATTACTAAAAACCTCCAGGCAGGCTCGTCATAGTCGTGATGTTGCCATCACAGTTCGGTACAGGCGTTAGAACCGCGTCTCCTCGCAGCAGATCTTTGTTTGTGTGTGATGGAGGGATTCCTGCCGCTGTTTTGACTCCTTTACGCATTTTATAAGCTCTTCACGAGTTCTCAGCTTGTCGAAATACAATCATATGCAGCTACGCACATACAATGAGCGCATTTAGTCCAGAACACAGCATTGTTTTCGGTAAGTTCCATCTCTAAATATACGTAATAAAAGACATTTCATTCAGTGTTAAAAATGACACACTGCAAAAAAATGCTTTTCTTGCTTAGTATTTTTGTCTTGTTTCCAGTCCAAATATCTAAAAATTCTTAAATCAAGATAATTTACTAGATAAGTAAAATTACATAAGATGTTTTTTATTGTTTTCTGGGAAAACAAATCAAAATGAAGTGAGTTTTTGCTCAAAACAAGCAAAATGATCTGCCAATGGGGTAAGAGAAATAATCAAACAGAAATTATTTTTCTTACCCCGTTGGCAGATAATTTTGCTTGTTTTGAGCAAAAACTCACTTCATTTTGATTTGTTTTCCCGGAAAACAATAAAAAACATTTTAAGTAATTTTACTTATCTAGTAAATGCATCTTGATTTAAGAATTTTTAGATATTTAGACTGGAAACAAGATAAGAAAAGCTAAAGTTTAGCTTTTTTTGCAGTGCAGTGTGAGTGCTAAGTGAACCAGGACTAAGTGCATCACTTTCTTTTTTGGTCCGGACCAAAAGAACCAAACTGCAAGTGTGAACACACCCTAAATCAACAATATGCATTTTTATTAACTAAAACCTTGATACATTCATCAGCAAACAGCCAAAGTTCAAATACTGCCTTTGTTGCTGTGAAGCCCAGGATTCTTCTATTGATCAATAAGAGATTTAGAGAAGAATCAACATTCAATAAACATAGACAAGGTCATTTTAATCCCAGTCAACTGAGTCCAGAGATGATACATGACTGATTTCCAGCAAGACAATATAACAATCAACGGCCTGAAATTCTACAATCATATTACCCTCACCATTCTTTGCATTTGTAACACATTAAAGGGATAGTTCACCCAAATATGAAAATGACCCCATGATTTACTCTCCCTCAAGCCATCCTAGGTGTATATGACTTTCTTCTTTCAGACGAATACAATCAGAGTTATATTAATAAATTTCCTGGCTCTTCCAAGCTTTATAATGGCAGTGAATGGCAGCCCAAAATTTGAAGCCCAAAAAAGTGCATCCATCCATTATAAAAGTGCTCCACACGACTCCAGGGGGTTAATAAAGGCCTTCTGAAGTAAATCGATGGGTTTGTGTAAGAAAAATACCCATATTTAAAACTTTATAAAGTAAAATAGCTTCCGGCGGACTGCCTTCCAATTGTATTCGTCTGAAAGAAGAAAGTCATATACACCTAGGTGAGTAAATTATGGGGTAACTTTCATTTTTGGGTAAATTATCCCTTTAACCTGATCCATATTCCTGTATTAATAGGAATTCTGTCATGCAAACACCTTTTTCTGTACATGTCCAATAAAACACAGGCAGTTGAGAAAAATCAAGCTGCCAAAATGTCTGTATTTTGTAATAACTTTGTAAAACCTGATATGCATGTAATCCATGTAAACGTGGTCATTGTTGCTCAGACTGTTATTCAGCCAATGTATATCCATACTGACTCTCTATCAAATCACACAAACATCACAAACGTTCTCATTGTGTTTGGAGACTGCTGTAGCTACTGTAATGCAGAAAGCAGATGGGATGATAATGTGATGGCTGTGTTTCCGAGACGAGGACGTGTGATGCCTGGAGCTCTATTCTGTAGATCTCTGACTGATGCTTATCTCTCACAAACACAATCATTTGAGCTGTTATCCCCATGCCACCCCGAGGTCAACATTTGCATATGATTTTATTGCTAAACTAATAGATGCAAGATGTCATGCAGGAAGTACATGGCACCAAAAGATGCCACATTACTGGGGGAAAAGAGGTTCACATACATATAAAGGAAACCGTGTATGTGAGGATCATGTAATGGCACCAGTGATGCAGTGAGTGGAGCGTAAGACACATGATAACTGAGTGTGCAGAACAAATATGGCTTGGACAATGGAGATGTTGCTATGGTGATGAGCTGAAGACAGCTTCACTGGTGCTGTATCACAGGAATCATGGGAAATGTAATGAGAAAACGCACTGTGATGTTCAACAGCAATGTTGTTTCCAGAAGCTAGTGAGCTGCCTTGCGGCCTGCATCAGATCCATTATATTGCAGGATCATGAACACATGAAATCTCTCAAGAGGTTGATTTGAAACACTCTACATAGGCAGCAATTCTTCACACACTGACTCCAGCTGGACAAGTGAACTGCCAAACTAATATTTGATTTCAAAGGAGTCTGACATTAGCTTGTTGCTAAGCGCAAGAGATAACAGCAATAAGCACACAAAAAAAACACTTACAATAATTTTTTTAGAATGTAAAAGGCATCAGATGTGTTTTTCATTGCAAATTGTGTCTCAAAAAACACAATATAGAGTATCTGGGAAGGTTTTGTTTTCTAATCAGAACATGTTCAGGAAGGGTGATCCAATCTAACCAACCTAGGCATTAAAAACTCAAAGGCCTCGGACCTGAGCCAATAATATGTCAGCGGGTGAGCGCTACGCACCTTGCACAACATTGCTCCGAGTAACTAGTCTAACGATGTTAGGAAAGGCCCTGAAGCTTCTATGCTCAACCGAGAATCTCAAACTAGTCCGAGCCATGCTCCAGCAGAGTCTAGATCCCTTAGAGCAGAGCTACCAGTAAATCGACATAGCCTCGGCTTAGTCTGTCTTGACCCACATCTAACAGTAACCGCAGGCTGGGGCAATGAGAAGGAGCATAACCTTACTTAATGTCCAGACCTGGAGAAGGTGACAGAGAAGAGAGTATAATGCTGTTATACAGCCGTCTGTCCAGCTCTACTTCTAAGAATATTTTATCAGAGAGCCAAAGAGCAGACTCCTAGGGCCTTAGTAAAGCAAGCTTAGATTACTTTTTTCTCTTTTTTAGGGTAAGGAGTGGGCCCAACCTAAGTTTAGACCACCCCAGTCCTAGTGCCAGACTCAACTTGACGCCAGCCATCCCTTAGTTTTATTCCCCTCTAAAAACAACCTCTTGTACCCCAACACACTCCTCAGAGGGGGAGCAGGGGGGAGGGGACTAGAAGAAAGGAAAAAGAATGAAAAAAGGCACCACTTAAATCACTCTCCTCTTTTTTCGCCATACTCACAGTCCTCAGATCTGTGTGCAGTTTCCTCCTATTACAGTGCCTTCGCTCCCCACTCATCGGAGGGGGAGCTTGGGCAGCCACACTCACCTTCTGATCTTCCCTCCAGGAATTTGTTAATGGTAAGGGCGCAGACGATTTAAGAGGAGCCTGAAAGCGCCGAGGGATACATTTCCTGCGTTCTCGCCTCTCTAAACCTCTCCACCTCTGTCTCAACGGCAGTGCCAAAAAGTCCAGAGGGTGAGACAGGTGAATCAAGGAGGACAGCTTTATCACACTCCTTAATGCCACGGATGCCTTTCCGTCTCCACCACAGCAGCCATAAACCAGCTTGGTGGCAAGAAGGGCTAGATCTGTGGACATACGCAGTTCACAGACCGCCTCTGGGGATAAACCTTCTCCTTGATCCAGGCCTTTGAGCAGGTCTGCCTGGTAAGCTTGCAGTGCTGCCATAATGAGCAAAGCTCCACCTGTTTGACCAGCCGGCGAATACGCTCTGCCCACCTACCTCGATGTTGCCTGATATAGTTTAGAGGGCAAAACAGGAGCCTTCAGTAATGAAGATGTCCCCCAGGAAAGGTAATTCGCTAAATTCCTTTCTCCCCGAGGCATCCTCCCATAAGCCTGCTCGCTCAGCCCCTCTAACATTCGAATAGCTAGGAGCCAAATGAACCACGCAAGCAGAGTATGGATGTCTCCACGAACATAACACCTCAGTGTCTGGCAGAAAAGGAAGGTTCACTGGAGCTGTACACTTAAATTGTTAGTCTAAGGGACCGTCTGCAGTCTTGTGTTTCGAGCCGTACCAGTTCAGGCTTAGTCGGGCTGTGGCACAAATCATAAGCTCCACCAGCACATCGTATTCGGCACTTTGCTGTGTGGAGCAGGAAACAGATCTTTTAGATATATCTGTCTCTACTGATACCATGTCAGTTTCATCATAATCATAGGCAAGCAATAAGTCCTTGTTTTCCACGGAAGAAGCCGCTGAGCGGGCTTCCACTTCTGGCATAAGGACAATGAAGCCAGCCGGAGAGGTGAAGGGAACTCCCCCATGCTCCTTTACCAGCTTTGTCTGAGACCCCCACAATCGCAGCCTGTGCGCTGCCTCAGCAAACATGTGCCTAGAGCCTGGGGGCTCAGCGGCTTAACTCTTTTCACTTGTGAAGCCGGGAGCGGAGCTTTCTCAGTGAGAAATTAGCGTAATGATTGCATCCAACTCCCTTGAGGGCTGAACATGCATGCTCTGCTCCCAGACAGATAACACACAGCTTGTGACCATTGCCAGGCGTTATAAAACAAGGGCATGGAGGGACACACTGTTTTAACTGTCTGCTCGCCATTATTCTTCTTCCTTTATTTACACACACTGTAGTAGTTGTAGTAGTCAGTTTATTTATCCCTGTAGGGAAAGTAAGTTTGCAGCAAACTCACACTGACATTTAAGAATCACAGTTGGCATATACACCGATCAGGCATAACATTATGACTGACAGGTGAAGTGAAGTCTGACAAGGGCCAAATTGTGATGGCTAGATGACTGGGTCAGAGCATCTCCAAAACTGCAGCTCTTGTGGGGTGTTCCCGGTCTGCAGTGGTCAGTATCTATCAAAAGCGGTTCAACAGTGGTGAACCGGCGACAGGGTCATGGGCGGCTCCTTGGCATTGAGGCCAAGGCTTACTGATGCACGTAGGGAGCGAAGGCTGGCCCGTGTGGTCTGATCAAACAGATGAGGTACTGTAGCTCAAATTGCTCAAGAAGTTAATGCTGGTTCTGATAGAAAGGTGTCAGAATACACAGTGCATCGCAGTTTGTTGCGTATGGGGCTGCATTGCCACAGACCAGTCAGGGTGCCCATGCTGACCCCTGTCCACCACCGAAAAACCAACAGTGGCACGTGAGCATCAGAACTGGACCACGGAGCAATGGAAGAAGGTGGCCTGGTCTGATGAATCACGTTTTCTTTTACATCACGTGGATGGCCGGGTGCGTGTGCGTCGCTTACCTGGGGAAAACATGGCACCAGGATGCACTATGGGAAGAAGGCAAGCTGGCGGAGGCAGTGTGATGCTTTGGGCAATGTTCTCCTGGGAAACCTTGGGTCCTGCCATCCATGTGGATGTTACTTTGACACAGACCACCTACCTAAGCATTGTTGCAGACCATGTACACCCTTTCATGGAAACGGTATTCCCTGGTGGCTGTGGCCTCTTTCAGCAGGATAATACGTCCTGCCACTAAGCAAAAATGGTTCAGGAATGGTTTGAGGAGCACAACAACGAGTTTCAGGTGTTGACTTGGCCTCGAAATTCCCCAGATCTCAATCCAATCGAGCATCTGTGGGATGTGCTGAACAAACAAGTCCGATCCATGGAAGCCCCACCTCACAAATTACAGGACTTAAAGGATCTGCTGCTAACATCTTGGTGCCAGATACCACAGCACACCTTCAGGGGTCTAGTGGAGTCCATGCCTCGACGGGTCAGGGCTGTTTTGGCAGCAAAAGGGGGACCAACACAATATTAGGAAGGTTGTCATAATGTCATGCCTGATCGGTGTATAAACAATCATTTAAAACAAATACATCTAATTTAAAATAAGCAAACCAGCTGACCATACATTAACACTAGAAGAAGAATTTAAAAATTAAATTGCTTGGGGGATAAAAAAAAAAAAAAAAAAAAAAACACTGCTACCACACAGCACACAAACAAGCAGCTTCCTGAAGACAAAGAAGCTGATGACGTGTTCTTCTCTTGTGAGCTAGCAGTAACTGAAGTCAAGTCAAGTCACCTTTATTTATATAGCGCTTTTTACAATGCCGATTGTATCAAAGCAGCTTCACAGTGGTAACAGGAAAATAATGCAACAGAATTTGATTCAGCTGTACAGCCGCTCTGGAGAAAACGGTGATGTCATCCAGCTAATTTCAATTATCATATAGTGTCAATGCGGGCAGATCAGTAATATAGTTGAAATTTAAGTGTTTCCCAACTGAGCAAGCCAAAAGACAAAGGCAACAGTGGCAAGGAACCAAAACTCCTTCAGGGCCAGAATGGAGAAAAATACCTTGGGAGAAACCAGGCTCAGTTCTCCTCTGGCCGACGAACAAATAGTGTATGATTATGATTCTGGCAACATTACAGGTCAGAAGTCATATTAGATCGAAAGATATTCGTAAGATTATTCGAAAGATTGGAGTCATCACGCCAGAGACGGGTTTAATGAGGATGTCGTGTCAATGCGGCATTCACGGGGGGAGTTTAATTTACACGGTCTCTGCAGACATTTCAGGGATGCATTGGTCATGTCTAGGATTGCGCAGGTCCACCATCTGATCTGGATACGGCCCAGATCCGGCTGACTGCAGTAAACCTCGTGATAAACAGAGAGACTAACATTAGTGTAGATGCCATTCTTCTTATGATGTAACGAGTACATCAGGTGTTATGGGAAGTGTTCCCGGTTCCGGCAGACCTAGTTAATGCAGCCTAACAATCATTTAACTGATTTGAATAATATAAATTGATAATGTTCTGTGTGTATGCCATAGTAAAGAGATGTGTTTTTAGTCTAGATTTAAACTGACAGAGTGTGTCTGCTTCCCGAACAATGCTAGGAAGACTGTTCCAGAGTTTAGGTGCGAAATAGGAAAAGGATCGACTGCCTGCAGTTGATTTTGATATTCTAGGTATTATCAACTGGCCAGAATTTTGAGACCGTAATAGACGTGATGGAGTATAATGTGTTAAGAGCTCGCTCAAGTACTGGGGAGCTAAACCATTTAGTGCTTTGTAAGTAATCAACAAGATTTTAAAATGTATACGATGTTTAATAGGGAGCCAGTGCAGTGTTGACAGAACCGGGCTAATATGGTCATACTTCCTGGTTCTAGTAAGAACTCTAGCTGCTGCGTTTTGGACAAGCTGCAGTTTATTTATTAAGCGAGCAGGGCAACCACCCAGTAGAGCATTACAATAATCTAGCCTTGAGGTCATGAACGCATGAACTAACTAGATATATTTTTAAGATGGTAGAATGCAGTTTTGCAGATGGTAGAAACGTGGCTTTCAAATTAAAGATTGGTATCAAAGAGCACACCCAGGTTCCTAACTGACGACGAGGACTTGACAGAGCAGTCATCAAGTGTTAGACAGTATTCTAGGTTACTACGTGCAGAGGTTTTTTGTCCAATAATTAGAAACTCTGTTTTTCCTGAATTAAGTTGCAGGAAATTAATAGTCATCCAATTTTTTATATCAGTTATGCATTCCTTTAATCTTGTGAATTGGTAAGTTTCGTCAGGGCGTGAAGAAATATAGAGCTGAGTATCGTCAGCATAACAATGAAAACTAACGCCATGCTTCCTAATAATATCTCCCAGTGGTAGCATGTAAAGGGTGAAAAGCAACGGTCCTAGTACTGAGCCCTGCGGTACTCCATACTGAACTTATGATCGGTGTGACATCTCTTCATTTACTGCTACAAAATGATAACGGTCAGATAAGTATGATTTAAACCATGCCAATGAAATTCCACTAATGCCAACATAATTTTCGAGTCTATTCAAAAGAATGTTGTGGTCGATAGTATCGAATGCAGCGCTAAGATCGAGTAACACTAACAGAGAAATACAACCACGATCGGATGATAAGAGTAAATCATTTGTAACTCTAATGAGAGCAGTCTCAGTACTGATACGGTCTAAATCCTGACTGGAAATCCTCACAGATACCATTTCTTTCTAAAAAGGAGCATAATTGTGAGGACACTGCCTTTTCTAGTATTTTTGACAGAAAGGGTAGATTTGAGATTGGCCTGTAATTGACTAATTCTGTAGGATCAAGTTGCGTTTTTTTAATAAGTGGTTTAATAATAGCCAACCTAAAAGTTTTCGGTACATATCCTAATGTCAAGGATGAATTAATGATATTAAGAAGAGGATCTATGACCTCTGGAAGCATCTCTTTTAGTAGTTTAGTCGGTATAGGGTCGAGCATACATGTTGTTGATTTTGATGATTTAACGAGTTTAGCCAATTCTTCTTCTCCTATAGCAGTGAATGAATGTAATTTTTCCTCAGTGACACTACAATGCACTGTCTGATGTGATACTGTAGTAGATGGTTGCATAGTTATAATTTTCTTCCTAATATTATCAATCTTGCACGTAAAGAAGTTCATAAAGTCATTACTGCTGTGCTGTTTGCAAACGTCAGAAGTTGAAGCTTTATTTCTTGTTAATTTAGCCACTGTTTAAAATAAATACCTAGGGTTGTGTTTGTTTTCTTCTAAGAGAGTCGAGAAATAAGTAGATCTAGCAGTTTTTACCGCCTTTCGGTATGCAATCATGCTCTCTTTTCACGAAATCTGAAAAACTTCTAGTTTTGTTTTCTTCCAGCTGCGCTCCATTTTTCTGGCTGCTGTTTTAAGGGCCCGGGTGTGCTCGTTGTACCACGGCGTTGGACTATTTTCTTTAATCTTCTTTAAGCACAGAGGAGCAACGGAAAAGAGAGAGTCAATAGTTTCTGTTGCAACATCAATTTCCTCTAGGCTCAGGTGTCCTCCTCAGATGTCCTCCTTATACGCTGGGGCAAACCTTGCGACATCGTTACTGTAACAAAGACTCAGGTGGATTAGGATCCATTTGCAGTTTATTAAGATGACTCAAACTCACAGTATAATCAGGCGTGGATCGGTGAACCAGGGCAAACAGCAATATCAGAGGCAAAGCAGAAAACTTGGTCATAACAGGCAAAGGTCAGGGCAGGCAGCAAACAGTCGAATTTACAAAGTCCAGGCAAACACAGATCAAAAGGCAGGCAGCACAGAATCAGAAACGGTAGTCCAAGGCAGAGTCAAAACACAGGCAGATCAATAACAGGGGATAAACACTCAGAAATGTAGCCATGGCAAACAAGACTTCGCAATGAGTGTGTGTGTGTTCAGGGTATAAATAGGCAGAGTGATGATGATCAGGTGTGCAGTAATCAGCCCCAGAGTGAAGGTGCATGGGAAATGGAGTCCAAATGAAAGTCAGTACTCTGGTGAGTGAGACGGTGGGATCTTCACCAGCGTTTGTGACAGTTACACATGCCTCAGCCATAGCCATAACTAAATATACATATTTATTAAAAAAAAAAACTAATAAAAATGACAAAAACAACAAAATTACAAACATTTTCACTAGTTAAAATGAAAACAGAAATAAAAAAAAATAAATAATAATAAAAACCATCGTAACTATAGTATCTCAATAGCCGCTTTTCCACCGTCGGGCTAAACGGTTCTTTGAATTGTAAGGAACGGTTCCAGTTGTGTTTCCACTTGAGCCGGGTCCAGCACGGCACGATTACAAACCGTTCTCAGCCTGGAATTCTCGGTACTCAGGATTGGTCACTTGTCTGTTGCCTGGCTACCAGTTTCTCTGTAGCTGGCTAAACGCTCTATTTGAGTGACAAATTAATAATACAATTAAAAATATCTGATCATCCTCCATAACGCGGTCGTTATTTACATCTCATATCATCAGTAAACCGTTGTGTTGCCAAGGCAACGACTGACGCTTTTGTATTACATTGCAAAGAGCGGCCGTTATCAGCCCCCCAGTGGAAAATGAAACCAAAACCGTACCAGCTGGCCTGGATCGGCATGGAATGGAACGGTTACGCAATGAGAACCGTTCGGCCCGACGGTGGAAAAGCGGCTATTGATGTACTATGGTACCAGTATTATGATATCAATGTACCAGATATCCCCATCTGAAACCACTGTGACTGCAATTGTAATTTTGTAAAGGTTTGAACATATAGTGCTATATATAGTAACTATAGTGCAACCAAGTACCCACTAGTATAACAAAGGTGATCAACCAGCTCTAACAAGTTCAACCAAGATAATCCACCAAGTTTAGCTCAGCCCTACAGCTGGTACTCCAATGACTTGTCAAGCAGCATGCAAACCCATCTAACATCTGAAGCTGGTTTTATGGATTTTACAGAAGGGAAATCAAATAGCAATATTTTATAAAGTATGTTGAATTAAAAGAAAATGTATATACCAAAAACATGATGATTAGGATTAGTTCTGAGACAAATGAAGTAGGAGGAAACGTTCTCTCTATCTGTGTGGGGGGAAAAGTAAGCTCACAGCAATATTATTATATAAATAAGGAAATGTGATCAAGTGTTCAGCGCTGATATAATGTAATTGGCTGAAATGTTGATTAAACTGTGTATTTCGCATACATTTATGTATTCAAAAATTCATCATAATGCAGTACAATCTCACTCTAATCTCTCTGACTGGATGTATGTGGAAATTATAAGAACATAATCTTAAAGGACTGTAGCAAGAGGATCAAAATGCCATCATATTTCCATCACTTTATTTGCCTTTCTGCAGAGGATTTATACAATCTGAAACACAGGAGACAGAACGAGACAAACTCTAGTGGGCTATCGGACCCATCAACCCTAGCTGAAATAACACCCCAAAGACTGAGCTGTTAAACTGTTGATAATGTAGCTGTGCTGTGGAATCATTAAGATCATAATGGGAATTTGAATAATTAATCTGTGTGTGCTGCCTCATTTGATCTAGACAGCCGACGGCTCAATAGCTCAATCCATAATCTGTCATCTGCACACAACTCACTGAATGAGACTCGCGGCGCCTGTGGTTGAGCAGGTGATCGGGTTGACAGTGCTGATTTCACTGACATGCTGAATATTGGAGGAACACCTTGCTGTCAAAATCACCATACAAAATCGATAATTACCCCTAGTGCATAGAAAATCGATAATTACCCATAATGCACCATTGTATCAGCCTGTTTGTTTTATGTTTCCAGTTTATTTTGTTCTTGCTTCAACAATAAATGCAATCATACAATCATAAGTCATTAGCAAATCAAACAAATCATTAGGAAGTATCAATTAGCAGACAGCCGTGGCTGTAATTGATCACGTGTTATTGACAAAAGAGTCCCTTGTTCTCGTAAAACAGCTCACTGCAAACCTGAATGTCACAGCACAAGCACTCTGCATTTGAATTAAACTGACCCTGCTAAATTACTCCTGTTGTGTCATTTTTCATGAAAAGCCGAGCATAGTGTATTTAAATGCAGAACACAAATTTTCTCAAAGACAAACGAGGCGCATCTCATTACAATCCCGCTGAGAGATAAAAAAACACATTACCACACATTCATTAAACTGCAGCATAGACTTATCAACACTCATCAGGGGATGAATCGAGACACGCGCATCATGTCCACTTTCAGGTGTACTTGAAACTGTAGTGGACATTAGCATTAACTAAAATGTGCATTTGCTGTTAACTCTCATTTTGTGTGAGAGGTGTTTCATTAAACGGGAAAATACCTGTTGATCTTGACACATATACTGTACTTGGAAATCTCAAATGTTAACTGTGTGAGGTGCTAAAAGACAAAAGCTAAACTCCAAATGCCATACTAAGTACTAGTGGGGTGTAGCAAAGTTGGTATATTATTCTTATATTAGTTTTATTTAATGTACCTCCCTTAGCCACTGATATGGTATGTGCAACTGTGAATAGTTTCCCACAATGCAATGTATACAGCCAACCCTTTGGAAAAACGTGCCTGTGGTCACATTTCTGCAAAATCATATTATGTTGCTTCTTGCATGTTTCGAGACACTTTTAAACTGAAATGTTTACTGAGTGGCACTAAAAGCGTGTTAAGTTTTCCCAAAAAAACAGATGAATGTGAATCTGGAAACTTTTATTACACTATATTGCCAAAAGTTTTGGGACGCCTGCCTTTACATGCACATGAACTTTAATGACATCCCATTCTTAATCCGTAGGGTTTAATATGGAGTTGGCCCACCCTTTGCAGCTATAACAGCTTCAACTCTTCTGGGAAGGCTTTCCACAAGGTTTGGGAGTGTGTTTATGGGAATTTTTGACCATTCTTCTAGAAGCGCATTTGTGAGGTCAGGCACTGATGTTGGATGAGAAGGCCTGGCTCACAGTCT